>PVKS010004395.1:0-93888 GCA_004027875.1 Aplodontia rufa | reverse complement strand
TTCCAAATCTGACAAAAATACAAATCTATAGATCAAGAAGTTTAATGAACATTAACTGTGTGTACAGGCGCACACACAAAGAAAATTACACAAATGCACACCATAATCAAAATCCTCAAAAACAATAATGAATAGAAAATCTTAAAAACAGCCAGGAGGGGCTGGAGCGGTGACTCAGCGGTTACAGCGCTTGCCCAGCATGTGGGAGTACATACTTGAGTTCAAACCCCAGCACCACATACACAACTAAGTGTCAGAGCAACGAAAGCCATGTGCAAAACTCAATAAAAATTGATTCTCTCTCTCTCTCTCTCTCTCACTGTCCCTCTCTTTTTAAAAAATAAAATAAAATCTGTTTAAAAAAAAAAAAAGGCCAGGAAAAGAGAGACGTATTTTATACAAAGGTACAACAAGATGAAAGATTTCCTACAAGAAACAACATGAGTTGACAATATACAAACATCTCTAAATTACTGAAAGAAAAAATTGTCACTTAGAATTCTATATCCAGGGAAAATGTCAAAAAAAGAAAAAAGCAAAGTACAGACATTTCCAGATAAACAAACGATGAGTGAAACTGTCACTAGTAGATCTTCACTACAAAAAAAAAGTTAACAGAAGTACTGAAGATAATGAAAAATTAAACCACACGTAATATAGATCTACACAAAGCAAGGAAGAGGGCAATGGTGTGAGAATCTTTCTTATTTAAATATCTTCTGGTTAACTTCTGGTTAACAATGTAGTACGGAGTTAATAACATATACAAAGAAAATCGCAAACAAATTAGGAGAGGAATGAATGTACACTGTAGTACAGTCAGTATGTCATATCTGAGATATAATATTTGTAAGTACACAGTACGGAGATGAACACCAATTATTATTTTATTTTTAAAAGCCAAGCACTAAACAAGTTAGTGAGATTCTGTCTCCAAAACAGCTGGGGGGCTAGAGCGGTGGCTCCATGGTTGCAGCACTTGCCTGGCATGTGCAAGGAGCCAGATTCAAACCCAAGCACTACATACACAACTAAGTGTCAAGAGAAACAAAAGGCAGATGAAAAAATAAATAAATTTGATCCCTCTTTCTCTCCTTCTCTCTTTTAAAAAAGGGTGGGTGGGGGGAATGTGGCTTAGTGGCAAAACATCCCTGGGTTCAATTCCAGGTACAAAAATAAATGAAGTTTAAAAATTTTAAATGACTAAGCCAACACAGAAAGGGAAAGAATCAACTTACAAAACAAAAACAAAAAATCTACTCCAAATAAGCCAGGAGAGAAAAGAAAAAGAGGTGCAAGAAAAAAAAAAAAGAACAAGTATGAAATAAACAGCAGAGTGATTAATTTAAACAAAAGCCATAACAATAGTCACATTAACTATTAACTGACAAGCAGAGATGTCCAGACCTAGAACACACACAAAATCAAGACTGAACCATTTGCTGCCTATAAAAAGCACATGAGGGGCTGGAGCGGTGGCTCAGCGGTTTCAGCGCTTGCCTGGCAAGCACGAGGACCCGGGTTCAAACCCCAGCACCACGTACACAACTAAGTGTTGGAGCAACTAAAGCCATGTGAAAAACTAAATAAAGTTGTTTCTCTCTTTCTCTGTCTCTCTCACTGTCCCTCTTTCTAAAAAAAAAAAAAAAGGACATGAAGATACTGATAGGTTAAAAGTCAAAGTTTGGAAAAAGATATATTATACTAACAATAATCGAAATTAGGACAGAATGGCTATATTAATACCAAAAAAGTGTACTGCTGTGTAAAGCACATCACTAAGAATGAAGGCCATCTTATAGTGATGAAAGTGTTAAACACCAAGAGAACATACTGATCTTGACCATTTGAGAACCTATTAACAGCTTTAACACACACAGAGCCAGGAATGACAGAACTGCAAGGACAGACACAACAACACTAGAGTATGCTTCATTCAATATTGATAGAAAAAGTAGATGGAAAATTAGTAAGGTGACAGAAGATTTCAACACTATCCAATGACATAACTGCCATTTAAAGAATATTGCACCAAAGAACAGCAAAATACATTCTTTTCTAGTTAATGGCACATTTATCAAGACATACCACATTGTAAGCCATAAAACAAATTTCAACAAATTAAGACATCAAGTATACAAATTATGTTCTGTGACAACAATGAAAGTAAACTACAAAAAAACTAGCAAGAAGATATACGTAAAGTCTGCCAAATACTTAGAAACTAAATGATGTAGTTCTAAATAATCATAGCTAAACAAAGAAATCAAACAGCAAATTATAAAGTATTAAGAATAGAAAATGAAATATATCAAAAATTTTGATACAACTAATGTAATACTTAGGGAGAACATTATAGCACTGAACATCTAAATTAGAAAGGAAAAAAGTTCTCAAATCAATAACTTATTCTAAAAGGCTAGAAAAAGAGCAAATGAAATTTAGAGTTAACAGAAAACATCCAGAATAAAAAGCTATGAAATAAAAAGAAAAACCAATGAAACCCAATATTCTTCATGAACACAAAAAACAAAGACTTTGCATAAAACTGTAAATTGAATCCAACAATCTTTTTAAAAGGATAAGATATAACCAAGTGACATTTAGAAAGAGGGAAAGTCAACTTTTTTTAAGATGGGGGTTGAGGGCCTGGAGCAGTGGCCCAGCAGTTGGAACACTTGTCTGGCATGCGCGAGGACCCAGGTTCAAGAGAAAGACAGACAGAGACACAGAGAGACAGAGAGAATCAATATTATTTTTCATCTGGCCTTTATTTCTACGATATTTAGTTATGTATGTGGTGCTGGGGTTCAAACCTGGGTCCTTGCACAAGCCAGACAACTACTCTAACCACTGAGCAACTACTCCAGCCCCAAGAGCCAATTTTTTATTAGTTTCTCATCTGGCTTTTGTTTTTCCTCCACATAGCTGTGTTGCAGTGTGCTGGGGATCAAACCCATGTCCTCGTGTATACAAGGCAAGCACTCTACCACTAAGCCTCTTCTCCAGCCCCAACCAAGAAGCTTTTATTTCAGGAATATAATGCCAACTTAATGCTAAGATCCATCAAATCAACTTAAAAACAAAAACTGCATGGTATTTTAGATCATTAAAAAGAAAAAGATTTGACAAATCAAATACCCACACCCTTTCTGTTTTTGAGACAGGGTATCAATAAGTTGTCTAGGCTGCCCCTTCCTCCAGCCTCTACCTCCCAAGTAGCTGGCATTACAGACAGGGCCACAGAACCCAAACAATACCCATTCTTGAGTGCTCCCCCCTCCAAGAAAACAAACAAACCACATTCCTTAAACTGAAAATACAAGCCAGCTTCCTGGTCTGATAAAGAAAATTGATCCAAAAAACAAACAAACAAACAGAAACATCTCTACAGCTACGGTGAAAGACAACTGCTTGTCCCTCCAAAACAAAGAACAAAGCAAGAATATGCTCTTTCCCTACTATTTAACACTGTATTCTATGCTCTCTATATATTCTATATTCCAGAGGTTCCAGCCAGTGCAATAAGAAAAGAAAAATAAATATAAGGCAGCCAAACTAGAAAGGAAGCAGCAAAATAAAATGTCCATCATCACAGGCAACATGATTATCTGCATAGAAAATCTGATGGTATCCAAGCTGAGTCAATACATGATTTTAATAGCAAGGTTGTAGATTACGAGAGCAATATATGAAAATCAATTGTATCTCTATGTAAAAGTAGCCACAAACAAATTGAAATTTAAGAACCATTTATACTAGTATAAAAATGAAAGAAATCTGACAAAATATATGAAGATTTATAAACTGAAAACTAGAAATACTGGAGAAATTAGAGAAAAACAAATGAAGAAATGTAGAATATATATAGGTATAAGGAATCAATTCGGTTATCATTCCTTCACAAAATTGTCTATAGATTCAACATAATTCCAATCAACATCCTATCAGACCTTTTTTTTTTTTTTTTAAAGAGAGAGGGACAGTGAGAGAGACAGAGAAAGAGAGAAACAACTTTATTTAGTTTTTCACATGGCCTTAGTTGCTCCAACACTCAGTTTCGTACGTGGTGCTGGGGTTTGAACCCGGGTCCTCCTGCTTGACAGGCAAGCGCCAAAACCGCTGAGCCACCGCTCCAGCCCCGCTATCAGGCTTTTTTAAAGCAAATTTTTAAAATGATTTTGAAATTCACATGGAAATGCAAAGGACTTCAAGTAGTCATAACACACTTGAAAAAGAAACAAAGTTATAGAATTAATATTACCTATCACAATTCTTACTAAAGACATCATAATTGAGGAAAACATGGTACTGGCATCAAAATAGATTAAGGAAACAGAAATAATGCCAACAGGGCTGAAGCGGTGGCTCAGCCCTGTCTTGTCTAGCATGTGCGAGCACGCGAATTCAACCCCAGCACCACATACACAACGAAGCATAGGAGCAACAAAAGCCACATGAGAAACTAAATAAAATTGATTCTCTTTCTTTAAAAAAGAAACTTTAATAATTGGAAAATATTTTTAAAAAGAAATAATGCCCACAGACAGTCTACATATATATGGAAAACTGATTTTCAACAACAGTACAAAGGTAATTCAGTGAAAAAAATAACAGCTTTCCAACAGACATCTGTTAACCCAAAAAAGTGATTTTTGATCTATAGTTTGCAACACTATTTACAAATATTAACTGTAAATGGACCATAGACTTAAATATAAAAACCTGAAACTATAAATGTAGGGCAAAAAAAATAATAATAGGTAGAAACCTTTTTTTAAATTTTTTTTTTTTTTTTTTTTTTAAGAGAGAAACAACTTTATTGAGTTTTTCACATGGCCTTTGTTGCTCCAACACTTAGTTGTGTACGTGGTGCTGGGGTTTGAACCCGGGTCCTCGCGCTTGCCATGCAAGCACCGAAACCGCTGAGCCACCGCTCCAGCCCCTTAAATTTTTTTTTTAAGAGAAAGGGACAGTGAGAGAAAAAGAAAGAGAATCAATTTTATTTAGTTTTTCATGTGGCCTTCGTTGCTCCAATATTTTATTGTGCACATGGTGCTGGGGTTTGAACCCATGTCCTCACGCATGCCAGCAAGCACCGTAACCACCGAGCCACAGCTCCAGCCCAGTAGAAACCTTTTTTTATCTTGGGGCAACTAGGCAAAAATTCTCTAAAAGCATAATTCATTTAAAAAAAAAATTGATCAATTAAACTTCATAAAAATTTTAAAAATCTGATCTTCAAGACACTTTGAAGTGAACAAGGTACAAGAAAATTTAAGCAAATCATATATCAGGTAAAGGATTTGTACCTAAATACACATGAAATTCTCAAAGCTCAATAATAAGCGGGCTGGAGAGTGGCTCAGTAGTAGAGCACTAGCTTGGCATGCACAACGACCCAAGTTCAAGCCGCAGTACCACACACACAGTTAAGTATCAGAAAAAATTAAATAAAATTGACTCTCTTTTTCTTTATATAAACAACCAAAATTAAAAAATAGACAAAATAGTTGAACAATTCAGCAAAAGTGACTGAGCAAGTAAGTACAAAGATCCTCAACCTCATTAGTTACCACAAAACACAATGAGATATCACTACACGCTATCAGAGTAACGAAAATTAAAGACTGACAACCATATATGGCAAGACATGGAAGAACTGAAACTTTTCTAACACTGCTAATGAGAATGTGAAGTGGTACAACTACCTTAGAAAATAGTTTAACAGTTTCTTTAAAAGCTGAGCACATGCTGGGCAGGGGGTACACACCTATAATCCCAGAGACTCAGGAGGCTCAAGTAGGAGGATTAAAAGTTTGGGGCCAGCCTCAACAACTTAGCAAGACCCTGTCTCAAAATAACAATTAAAAAGGGCTGGAAACATAATGCAGAGGTAAAGCACCTCTGGGTTCAATGCCTAATACCAAAAAATAAATAAATAATAGAATTTGATTTGAAAAGTTAAGCACATAGGGCTGGAGCAGTGGCTCAGCAGTTATGGTGCTTGCCTGGCATGCGTGAGTACACAGGTTCAAACCCCAATACCATGTACACAGCAGATTGTCCGAGCAACAGATTCTACATAAAAAAACTAAGGAAAATCGATTCTTTCTCTCTTCCTCTCACTGTCCCCCTCTCTCTTAAAAAATAAAAACATAAAAAGTTAAGCACAACTGCCATAAGATCAAGTCATTCTGCTGTTAACAAGAAATAAAAACACCTATGCACATCAAGAGTCTGACATTAATATCCTTAACAACTTTATTTCTAACAGCCCAAAACCATAAACAACCCAAAGTCCTTCAACAGGTAAACAGATAAATCCCGGTGTTGTTTCTATAATGCAATCTTAGCCAGCAATAAAACAAATTATTGCTAGGTAATACAACACAGATGATTCTAAAAAGAAATCCACTAACTGAAAACAACCAGAACAAAAGAAGAGCATATTATATGTTTCTATTTATATAAAATTATAGAAAAGATGAAGCAACAAATCATGACAAAAAGCAGAACAGTAGTCACCCAGAACTAGGATGGGGGCAGATTACAAAAAAGGACAAGGAAATTTTGAGGGGAAGTGAATATGGTCATTATCTTAATTGTGGCTTCATGGGTAATATATGTCAAAATTCATCAGACTATATACTTCAGTTATATGAAATTTAATTAATGCAAAGGTGGTTTTTTCCAAAATGTTTTTAAAACCAAGATCTTTGTTGTTTTTTGTTTTTTTGTTTTGTTTTGTTTTGTTTTGTTTTTTTTAATGAGAGAGAGGGGGAGTAAGAGAGAGAATCAGCCTCATTTTTTCATGAGGCTCTCATTGCTCTGAGATTTCGTTATGTATGTGGTGCTGGGGTTTGAACTCGTGTGCTCGTGCCAGGCAAAGTGCAGTAACCGCTGAGCCACCACTCCAGCCCAACCAAGATCATTTATAAGTACATATCCCCAAGAGATCTTCTACAGCATATACCAATTCAAGTAAGGACAATTTAAATCCCCTAGTTGCTTAAACCAAACACCTTGGAATTAATCAACATAATTTTTTTCTCACGTTAATAATCAAAGAAATGTCTATTTTCAAATTTGCAAATATTTATAGAAGGTATGCATGTTTAAAAATCATGTTTTCAAAAAATTATGAAATGCTGCTAGAGAATTTTAAAAATATCACTCACAAGAAAAATCTCATACTCTTATGTATTACTCTACCCTTTAAAGCCCTTAAGAACAAAGTCTCCATTTCCACCACCTTAGAAACAAAAAGTTTCTAGTAAGTCTCCATCTTCAATTGATGTACCATCTTCCACACCCTGCAATCTTAACAGCATCATTTTTTAAAATCCTAGCCATTCTTCCAGATCATGCGAAATATGACTTTCATGAAGAATCTTTTCCTGGAGTAGAGGAAAAGTATCAGGGAGGGGAGAAGGAAAGGGAAAGGGTAAATAGCGGCGACCAATACTGGGCATAATAAATTTATGTACTGCATGCATGTATGAATATGTAACAGCAAATACTACCATTATGTAAATCTATAATACACCAACAAAAAATATGGAAGAAAAAAAAATCTTTCCCTAGTCCCAATTCGAAAATGACTCCTCCTTCTGAATTTCCACCTCTCCTACAGGAAATTCCATCCTGTTATAGGTACATAAAGACAAATCTCACATACCTTTGTTACACTGTAAAATTCTCCAAGACTAGGTTCCTTGGACTCTGTGGCTGAATAAAATATTTTTCTTTCTTTTAAAAGAGAGAGAGACCGGGGAGTGGGGGGAGGAGAATCAATTTTTATTAATTTTTTTCATGTGGCCTTTGCTGCTTGGATATTTCGTTGCATTCGTGGTGCTGGGGTTCGAACCCATGTCCTTGCACATTCCAGGCAAGTGTCATAACTGCTGAGCCACCACTCCAGCCCCTGACTAAAATATTTCTGTAAATTTGTTGTTGAGTATGGATTTAATATACATAGCTAGGAAAAATCTAATAGCCAAGTATTAAAGTTTAATTTTTATTTTTAATCTTCACAAGTCTATAGGACTGTCCAACTGGTTTGTCTGTCTGATTTAACTAGGCTCTTAAGAACTGAACACTTCAAAGAACAAAGTTGTTAGACTACTTAATATAAATATCTAAATTCACAGAGATTATTTTTGGTGCCTTTGTTTTAAGACTTTAGGGCAAAGGGGAGGGATAAAAAGGGAGGTAAGAGTCCTATGTTCAACCAACAGACACAAAAAGAAGAGCACTGTTTACTACAAAAACCAAGTGAAGAAAAGTCAAAGACAAATGCTAGTGGAACAGTACGATACAAGTTCTGGTTTTAAACTAATAAAACACCACCAGCCTTAGAAACTCAGGCACAGAAACATGTAAGATAAACTAGAGGCCTTGGATCATGGTAATCACCTACATTTAATAACTGAACAATAATCAGAAACATCTACTCACCACCCTAAAACACTCTTCCTTTCCATAATTCTTCAGCTATTTGAATCCTAAGTCTTCCTTTACCATAACACAAGTTCTGAGGGCTTACCTCTTTAAGCCTGTCCCAGACTACACTCTTTTCCTACATCCCTATCAACAAAACGCCTAGTGATTTTTCTCCCTGGTCTCTTCCAGATAAATCCATATGGTACTTTTCCACATAGTTATCTTCCATTTTAAATCTAATATTGCATGTCGTTTATTCTTCACCTCATATTTCCTTGAACAAAGAAATGAATTTTCTATTTCCCATAGAACCTTCCACTTAACAGGACCAAATAAAGACTTACTGTAAACCAAAGACAGTAATAGTAGCAGAGGGTGATGTGTAACAACATGATCTTCAAATTGAACAGACTATGAACCAGCGATTCAAATTCCTGCTATTTGTTAGATTACATGGGCAGTACAAGATAAATTCTGCCCTAAGTATGCACCAATTTATTAAAACCGATATGCAGCTTTAAAAAAGGTCAAAATCAACAGAAAAAGCAAATAAGTTGCTCACTGAAATGGTACTATTTTTAATCTGGAACAACTTTACTGAAGAGGGTTTTAGAACACCTGTGTTCTACCTGGGAGTTACAGCTTAAGAGACAACGTTGAAATATTTCCCTTTAACGTTACTAAGTATTTAAATAAAGATTTTATACAACTTATTATCTATAATTTATACATATATTTTGGTTACAGGTATTTAACAGGGCAATTAAATCCCTATTTCCACTTCTGTTCTACAATCCGCCTGCCCGCAGTGAGTGGGAACTGCTGCAGATCATTAAACCCTCATTTATCAATGTCTCTCACCAGGCAACACAATGCAGCAGAACAGCACACAGAAACCATCCGGAACCCCAGCAACAGCGGCTAATTAGCATAGCCTACCACTAAACCCGCACCATATGATTGGACCTGTTAGTCAGAATGCTAGCCAATCAAACTAGGTTATGCAAATCGCCTATTTTAGTTGCTAGGGCAGAGCTACTTCCAATTGTCCAATAGGAAAACAAGCAATAAACAAGAAATGAAATTGAGCTTTGTCACATTTTCAAGTTGCTGTTAACACTTTCAGGTTTAGAACAAAATTAACAGCAACATAAATGATTAAAATCATACTCTACTTTTTACTCCAAAGACAACTCAATGATAATACAAAAAAAAGACAGTTAAAAATAAGTGTATGTTATAATTTTAACTTTTTACTATATAGACATGATTTTTTTCTATGCTGCTGTCACTGACATATTAATCCCCCCACCTACTCAAAAGCATTATGTAAATGTCTTTCTGTACATTCAAATATGTTCTCAAACATTCTTGTAGAGAAAACCTACAAAGCTATTTTATTCTATGATGGAAAGACTACAGAGGTGGGCATAACAGAAAACATGCCTCATTGAAGTCGTAAGCTTACCCAGGTTGGAAAACAATAATGTTTTGTCTTTTATTATGACACCCTTTAATATATGATTACATTAAATTATAATTAACTATGATTTCAAAAGTGTTTTAAAAATTATAAAATCCAAATTAAGAATTAAACCTACTGGGCTTAAAATACACAGATTGGAACCAAGTAAGCAATATCTGGGAACCAAGTTCAACTAAGATAGAACCATAATATAAACATGCTATATTCATATGTAAAATTTCTAAAATGAATAAAACATTTAAAAACCATCCAACTCTGTCAATACACACACCTACAAAGATAGTGGTTGTGAGAATTTCTTCAATCTCACAATATTCAGAAAAATGCTGTGAAACATGTTGAGACACAGTTCCCATTTGTGCCTTATAAAAGATAAAATTTTATTTTAAAATATATCAACTTGTCCCACCTCTCCTACAATAATTATCTCCACCTAAATGGACTAACAATTCATCCCACACCACAGAGAAGTTAACTGATTTTTAAATAATTTTCCAAAGAATGTTACGCCTGCAAATGCCTCCAGAAAGATTTCTTCCGTATGTAAAATACGCTTAAGGCACAGAAGAGATTTTCAGCATCATAGTCTGAGAGACGTATATTGTTCTTATCACTGAAGCCACTTTTCCACCATTTCCAACCTGTCTCCACCAACCACCCACCACATCCACCCCAATTTCTTCCCATGTTCTCTCTACTCAGGAATTCTGGAGGGAATCAAAGTCCCTGAAACCAAGATTGAAAAAGATAGCTTCTTACACGGGGTGAGGGATTGATACCTGAATTTAAATTTAAAACTGGAAGAAAATTTAAAGATCATCTAACACTAACTCCTCATTCTACAAACTACATTCTTAGAAAAATAGTGCATAAGATAAAGATCCTATAGATAAAAAGGCCTCACAAACTCTCTTCTAACAGGATTTATGAATAATCAATACAATCAGTCTAGTGATACCTATCCACATAAAAATGTATTTAAATATAAGTGTTCAAATAAGATTAGCTCAGAATCATTCCCCTTGCTATCATCTACATCTACTAATCAAGAAAGATTCGAAAATGACTCTCCAACTCCATGTATTTAATCTATTTCCTGAAACAATCTCAAGTACTTCAAACTTTCATCATTTAACCTGTGCTTTTAACTACTCGGAACCTTTATGAGCCACCTTTAATTCCAAAAGATAAAGGAAAGAAAAGAAATAAAAGGGAAAGAGTATATAAAGTCAATTTCATTCATACCCTAACCCATGCCCATGAATCTTTAATTTTCTGGTTTGTTCTTCCACGTTCTTTCGCCCTCCACACTGACAAAGCAATCCAAACAGCCTATCTTCCTACCTACAGCAGTAAAAGAGCACTTGCCATATAAATAAAGACAATCCTGGTACACCTCTCAAATATTCTTCATATCACAAGATTTTTCCATCCTTGAAATGGAAAAAAAAAATTTTACACCTTGGCACTTCTACTTTCCTTTGGGGACTTGAGACACAAGGAAACATCATCTTCTTAGTGACAGATGCTCTGGGATAAAACATCCTGAAATTAAATGTTGCCAGTTTAACACTGATTCTTTTTAAAGCCTTTTAAATTGTGGACTTTAGCAAAGTATCACTAAGTACTACTTACAGAATCAGAAATTAAACTTTTGTTTTTTAGAAATTAAACATTTTAAATGCTTTAAAAGTTACCTTACTGAATTAGAATCATTACATAAAATGTATACTTTCAAATTCCTAGGTAAAAAAAAGTTTTCTAAGTATACAACCATTAGCTGAAAAAATACAGTATTCCAGTTATCTTTTCTCTCCTATATTTTAATATATTTATGACAACTGATAACATCTTACCTACTATTAATACAGAAACAGACTCATCTTCTCAACGTATAACAGTCATTACTAAGCCCAGTAATACAGTATCCAAAATTATCTCAAATGACAAATACCAACATAGTTTAAAGAGAAATACAATATAACTTTATAGCTCTGAAAAAATAGCAAATGGATAAAAATACATTTTCTTTCTATTAAGTTGAAGCCAACTACTTTGAAAAAACGATCAAAAAATTGTGAGCAACTATCTTGGCCAAGTTTTAATATTTCATTCTATAAAATGAGGCAGCTACCATGTTTTGCTGGACATCTTTTACAAAAGACTAAGCCCAACAGGTTCTGGTACTCTCCAACTTTAGAGCAATCCTGACGCTGTTTATCTCCTACTTCTTATTGCCTGCTTATAAAGCTAAAAGGCAAATTATTATTTAAATCTGCATAATAAATATTTTTAAATATTGGACTTTTATTTACTCTTATTGGTCAGCTAATTCATATTTGGGAGATTTTCTTTTTCTTCCTCTCCTCCCAAAACATAAAACGCACCCAGAGGGGCCGCAGCAGTAGCTCAGTGGTGACAGTGCTTGTCCAGCATGCACAAGTACGAAAGTTCAAATCACAACATCACCTACACAGCAAAGTCCCGGAGCAACGAAAGCCACTTGAAAAACTAGATGAAACTGTTTCTCTCTTTCCCTCTCTCTCTTTAAAAAAAAAAAAAAAAAAAAAGGCACTGATCATTCAGGGTATCATGGAAATATAAATTTTAACCAGCAAAGCTGTTGTTCAGCTAAAATGTATCATAATTAATAGTATGGTTCTAAAACAAAGATTCTTGCAAATTAATTTTGGTATTAAGCATTTTTGTACTGTATTTATCAAGACAATACAATGTAATAGTACCATTTTTCTTAAATATCATCATCTATACTCCACATTAAGTATTTTCTTATCAATTTCCAAGTCCCGTAACAGCCAGGCCAATTTAACAAATTTAAGGGGTTAATCTAGTCTACCTTTTAAAAATGAGTAATATGAAGAAATTCACTTTCAAGAGCCCGAGTATGAGGAGCACCTGAAAGAGTCATCCTCAAAGTCGGAGAAACCCTGACAGCAAGCAAAGGCTTATGCTCATCCACAGGAGGTAACGGACAGAACATGTAGACACAACGAAGCAGAACAGTGCGCCCAAACACGGAGCCCCACCCCGAAGTCCAAAGTCAGAGAGCGAAGTACAGGTATTGACTTTACTTAGAGTGGCTTTTCCCATGGGCAACTGTAAGCTGCACACTTGAGCTGGACAACAGCAGCTGCCCTGGCTTTCCTGGCTTCAGTTCTTAATATATACCACCAAAATTCACTGATAAACAGAAAACCAAGAATAAGTACAACTACATTAGCACTTAAAGAAGATCCTTTAAGACTAACAAGAGGGCTGGAGCAATGGCTCAGCAGTAGAGCGCCTGCTTGGCTGTGTGAGGACCTGGGTTCAAACTCCAGCACCACATACACAACCAAGCGTCTGAGAAACAGGCCAGGTGAAAAAAATAAATGAGACTGATTCTCTCTCTCTTAAAAAAAAAAAAAACTGACTAACAACAAGAGGAGGTGTCAACAGCACACAAAAAAGCTCAGTGTCACAAGCTGGGGAAGATGGCTGTTTTTAAAAGAAAAATCAAGAGCACTAAATGGAATAATCATGCTTGTTCAGTATCCTCCGTAATATCCACTGAAACAGCAGTAAAGAATCACAGAATAAAATTTTATTAAGGCATAGGATAGAGACATTAACAATGAACCACAGATTTTGACAGCTTTCTGCAAAGCAAAAGGCAAATGGGAGCATCCCAATAATTCAAAAAATGTCAAAAAGACCTGGAGAGGAAAGCTGGTATCAGGAACTACAGCACAAGTGGCAGATGTCATTCAGGTGGGAAACGAAATCTGGAGCAGGAGGACTAGGAGCAACTAACCTGATTCACTAGATGACTATGTGCTAGATGGTCAGCCTCCCACAATGGCTCTGAAGTAGTATAACCTATGGCATCAGCCCCTGAAACACAAATGACTAGTCCTCCAAGGCTGAGTCCAAAGAGATGCCTGTGAGCATACTAAGCCATGTGCCTAGATAGACAACAGCTATAGGTCCATTCCGCTCAAAAGGATCTCTTCAACTGGCAATGAAAATAAGGAATTCTTCTTGCCAGGAATTCACACTCACTCAGTTGAAGCCTTTCAGTCCAAATGCCTCACCCACAAACACCAAATCTGCACTTGAGACTTGGGAGAAAAGCAGATGATGGCACATGAAGCTCTGGCTATTTAGCGAGGTAACAGAGGTTCACAGATACTTATTACTAAAATATTATAAAACAAGACACACATAGCCTAAAGATAAGTATCAAAAACTGTAACCTACATCTGAGATTTAAAAAAAAAAACTTTCCTAGTGGAAGCTGAGCACACACCATAAAATTCAATTATTCTTTAATCTATCATTACATTGCACTACACCTCAATCCCATTGTAACTGGAACAAACCTAGTGATGTGACGACACAGTACTACATCTCCCTCTCTACGGGTCCTAATACATTATGTGTTTTTTCCGATTTTCAGAACTTTTCAAAGAAGACAAAATCATGGAATTCAATTATAACTTTAAAAAGATATTAGGTGTACATACTTATATACAATATAAAAGTAATTGTCTGATGTGAAAAGGTTGTGAGGTAGAAAGAAATATGAAGTGCTAAAGCTCTTATTTCATATCTTGGAAAATCAAGAGAAACTCTAAAAACCAATGGGTTGAGAAAGAAATTTAAATCAATTCTATAAAATTTTAGTAACAACTAACAGGAAAACGAAAGAATTGGCAAGAAAAGAGGCAGCATACTGAGCTATTTGGTTTCATCTTTTTTAAGGATAGTCAATAGTTAAAAAAAATAAAACAGGACAATAAACATATTGTGCTTAGTTATGAAAGTAAGAATCTGAAATGTGAAACAGTTGAAAGAGATTGACCCATAAGAGTAGGATTGAAGAAAACATATATTACTTCCAGAATGGATTAAATTTTATCAACATAAGCATATGAATTGAGTGATTCATGCTTAATATGAAAGAAAGGTACAAATATGAATTTAACATATTGGCTGAGTGACCACAGCCTGAGAAATAATATGACCAGTGGGTGGAAAAGCCATTGGTTAGAACTGCTAGAGTGGAGAAAGAGTAAGTATTCAACAACTTTTTCTTAAGCCTCTGTACTTTTTCTACAAGACAGATCTGGATTTGTGTTAAGATGGAAAACATACATGCCAGTCATTCCTACTTTGATAAGGCAGTTTCCTTTGATGAGCAAGGAGAATCTGGATCTGAATGCTCTTGGGCATTCTTAGCGATGTGCTTTTTTGTCCTGGTGTCCAATAATGTTGGCAGAGGCTCATGATTCTAAGGATGGGGCACCTTCTCCTCTTTAGAATTCAGAATTGAAAACCTAACCTCTACACTTTCTTCAGAGGGCAGGGGGACACAAACCTAAAGCTACTGGGTCCCTTTCGGCCACCAGGGCCACACTATGGATCATTCCCAGTTCACAAGAAAGCACCAGGCCCAGCTGGAGCAGAGCAGGAGGTGCAGGCACAGAATTAGAATCCACCTGGGACTTTGGGGCTATTTGTGTCACATGCTGGAAGCCTGTAACAAGAGTCTCCGCCAGTCTGTGTCATCTCAGCCCCATGCCATCCCTGGTGACCAGTGCAAGGGCATCATGGCCTTGGCTCTCACTCCTTCTCCGTTCGGCCACATCCTCCACTATGCCATGCCTCCACCTCTTGAGATCCTCCTCCCTGGGAGGCCCAATCCCTTGGGGCCCCTTCTCCAAAGCCTTTCCTAGAACTCTCAATTGGTTCACTTCTCTTTCTTGGGAAGCCTGGGAGCTTCCTGTGCCTCTGTCCCAGCATTCTGCGTTCTGTGTATGTGTGCTGAGGTCCTCAACACATTCTGAGGACATCACCAGCCTCTTCAGTCACTAGCTCAGCAAGCGCTGACTCAGGGCTCCGAATGTGCTCTGCACTCTTCCAGGTGCTGAAGACTCAGGGACAGCAGAACAAATCCCCTTCCTGCATGAAGCTTACAGCCCCACAGGAGGGAAGGCGGACAGCCAGCACGCAAAAACAGAAATACATCTGCTGAAGCCACAGAGTGACAGCAGCGATGAAGGAAAGATATCACTAGACAGGAAGTGCTGGAGGAGCTTGTGAAGAAAACAATAACGGACAGCCACTGCGCACCCACTGTTGCCATCACTCCTGCAAACTGGTCTCATGTTCACAAGAACTCTATGAACTAAGTACGACTATCCACCCACTTTAGAAAAGAGAAGCTTCTGGGACACGGCTGACAATTCACAGACCAAGGACGATGATTAAGACACCAGCAGAGCTGTGCTGTCCACACTCCCCGGCAGCACATGTGTACCTAGATGGCCTGGCTGCCCGTCTCCTTCCCCTCCAGACCACAGCAGTGGCATCTGTGGGAGAAGCCTTCACGCTGCTGAACCAGGTGCCCTGCGTCATGCTGTGCACCGAGGGGGCCTCAGGAGTGGCCCTGAGACCTTTCCTGCAGCACTCCTGCAGCTCAGCTTGGTGATGCTCTCAGCGACAGAGCTGCTGTTCTGATTGTTTACCCACAACAGGTAACAAATCAGTACGAGACAACACTGTCACACCAATAAACCCACAATCTGGGCAGGACTTGGCAGAGACGATCGCTTCTGTTCCACCCGGAACTGAAGTGGTCTGAAGGCTGGTGGGGCTGCCTGCATCCTGCTCACTCACATGACTGGCAGTTGATGTGGCTGCTGGCTGGGGCCTGAGCTGGAGCCATGGCCAGACATTATGAGGTGTTCCCGTGTGGCCACTTGGCTTCTTGCAAGTGGAGAGAAGGTTCCAAGGCAAGAGAGACAGACAGACAGGGAGAGAGAGGGAGAGGACAGGACTCAGGTAGAAACAGTATTAGCTGCCTTCAGAAGCCATGCAGCACTTCTTCTACCGTTATTTTGTTCATTAGAAGAGTCACTGAGCTGACTCTTTTCAAGGGAAGACTATGACACACTCCACTTTTAATGGAGGAGCGCTCCATGCACTGCTTGTTGTCAGTCATGGCCTAGAACCACCACAGGTGGCACATCAATCCGCTACCTTTCTCAAAATGTCCATGAGCTAATATTATAAAGTCAATTCCTTTTAAGTATATGATATGGGTGGTTTGTAAAAATTGAGCTTATCTGTGGTTCTAGTATACATCCACTAACATGGACTTCTAGACTTTTTAAACACAGATCTCAACTGAACTGGAGGCACCTCTAGGTAGCTTCAGGTCAACCACCAAAGGAAATGAGAGGAGAGCCCTTAGAGAAAAGTAAACAAATCTTAAATTAACATCTTTTAAAAAGCTGATCTACACTATCCAGACTTTGGCTTGGTTTTGTTTTAGAGTCTTCTTAAGCTAATTTTCTTTTTAAGAGAGAAGTACAGTGAGAGAGAGAGAGAATATGAACCAATTTTTATTGAGTTTCTCACATGGCTTTTGTTCCTCTGACAGTTGTGTATGTGGGTGCTGGGGTCTGAACCCGTGTACTCATGCATGCTAGGCAACTGCCATAACCACCGAGTCACCACTCCAGCCCCCTAAAACAAAAATTAATTAAACCAAACAATGGCCATATCTATCCATTTCCTAGAAACATAAAAACCAAACCCATCAAATTCTTCCTAGAAACAAACATCTCATCTCACTTGACTCAATGACTCAAGTCATTGTTAATAATATATAATCTTAAAAACTCATATCTGCCTATTTAAAAACACATGTTCCTTTATAAAGCAGTGATTACTTCCAGACTTTCCAAAAAAGCTAATGTGGATAAGTTTACTGCATCTTATCACCAGAGAGTAAATTACTTAAGCTCTTGGAAATCCTTCCAAAAGGGGAAATATACAATATGAAATAAAAAGTCGTTGGTACCAAAGGACTGTTAATGGTTTTATTCCCATATATTTATAACAAATATATTTTAAAATCTACTATGTCACAGATATCAGACATAGTCTCTTCCATACAAAGAGTTAAAGCTCCTATGAAGATACTATGAACAAAATGAAGACAAATTTAAACTGGAAAATGTATCAGCAATATGTAAAAAATAAATAAATAAATAAAAATAAAAGTTAACAGTAGGGAGTTATTCCGGGATTTGCCTTCAAGCTACATCCCTCACTATATGACCTGATTAGGCAGCCTACCTAATCTCTGTCTGAGTCAATCATGGAAATTAGTGTGATTATCAAGAGAAAGTAATGCATGTAAATAATTCAGAACAATTCTTAGCATACAATAAGAATTCAATGAGTAACCACATGCACATAAAGCAAAAAGGCAACACATATACCAAAAAACCACAATGATATTCTCTGAACACTAGGATCATTGGTGTCTTCTACTTTTCAATGTTATGTCTAAACTTGAATTGACTTTTATGAAAAAAATTATGAATTGGATTGTGGTGATGATTATAAATTCACTAAAAACAACTTGTAACATGCATGAATTTATGGTGTATAAATGTTTCAAGGAAGTTTTACACACATAAGTAATTAAAAAGGTGATGCGTAAGAAAAAAATCCTTCACCTCAAAGAGGGGGAAAAAATAAAAACATGTTGGATTATTTAATGGCGATAGGAAGAACTTAAATTTGTCTTACTTTTATTCCAAAATGTTCATGTAGAAATGAATAAATTTAAATGCATCCATATGAAAAACAAAATGTCAACTTTTCAGCTAACTTGGTTCCCAGAAATTCTTTACCCCAGTCACATTTTTCCCCTATCAATTCTGTCCTTATAAATCCTATATGAATAAGGGCTGGAGAGGTGGCTCAGTGGTATAGCACTTGCCAGGCACGCGCAAGGACCCCAATTCAAACCCCAGCACTACATACATAACAAAGTGTCGGAAAAACAAAAAACCCGAATGAATAAAAATAAATAATATTGACACTTTTTTTCCTCTTTCTCTAAATAACTAAATAAATGAAAATCCTTTATGAATAAACCCAGAATCCAAATCACAGGCCACAAAGTACTGGCAAATAAGTACAAAAATCAACAGAATTCCATTACCTAATGAATAAAACAGCCTCTCAACACAAATTCTTTTTTAATTTAAATGATACATAAAAACAGAAAATACACATATTATGAGGTGGCACAAATTTTGAATTATGTACATGAGATGATTTTGAACTGAAATATAACTGATAACACGGGCAGAACAAATAAAATTTGGGACATTTAACACATAATTTGAAAAGACATACTAGTTTCTCAAGTAAGTGGGAAATTTAAGAAAATGCAAGCTTCAAACTTACATAAATAGTCTGGTAACAACTAGGAGGGGAGACAATAAGATACTAAAAAAAATAAAGCATCTCTCTAGTGGGTATGGGCTATTATGCTCTATGCATTACCTATATTATGAAGTATTATTACCTATATTTTATCATTCTCTCTATGAAAAAACAAATTTGGAGCTTTATACTTTTGTTTCCATGGTGACTTTTATGTCATACTCAAGACCCCTTCTCTTTTTTTATAATGTGACTAAGGGTAGAATACTCCCCTACATAGGAACAGCACTGAAATTCACTTAGTAATCTTTCCCCACTCCCCCACTCTTCCCCCCAACATATTATCTGAACTAAAGCCTTTTACTCCCAGTCAACATCTATAAAGCAATCAGCAGCTGCCTCTACTTTTTGTGTTTTATGTATCTTCATTTTGATTGCAGAAAATGCAGGCACTGCATACCAAACATTCATAACCATAAATTTATGATCCATTGAATGTCTGATGTCGCTGTAGCCTTTAGGTCGCCTTAGTTTGTTCTCTAGTGATTCCCTAAGACGTGATTATAGAAACAATAGTCCCAAATTCTCACTCATATTCTCAACATTTTGTTTGCTCACATTTTACGTTAAGGTCTCCTTGGCTGGATATAAAATCCTTGGCTTTCACGTGTTTGCCTTGAGTATATTAGATGTTACTCTATTGCTTCTGGCATAAAGTACTGCTATGAAAATCAGATCATAATATAATATTCTTCCCTCAGTCATGACTTGGATCTTTCTGCCTATATACCCAATTCCCTTTCAAGTCCAATAATTTTTAACAGAATTTGTCCACATGCGGATCACTCTGGATCACTTTATCCAATTATATACTGTATCCTTTCCAAACATAATGGCAAACCCTTTTTATTTCAGGAACCTTTCCTGATTATAATTGGTAGTATCAATTTTACTGCTTTAGTTCTTCAGACTTTGGTTGACATTTTTCTATAGGTCTTTAATAGCTGTCCCTTTCTCTGGATTGCTGCTTTATATCTATTTTTATTTCTTTCTGGTTAAAACTTTTTCCTGAAATTTGTCTATTTCTCTGAAGAAATTCTCTAATTTTGTTTTTCACTTACGTTTAGGCATCTAGTTCAGGTTTCAGTTTTTAAGAGCCTTTTTCTTTTATTTCTCCTTCCCAAGTTATCAACACATTTCTAAGTTTTCCTTATTCAGATTGAAGTTGATCTTTCATATTTGTATCATTTTCTCAGTGGCTCTGGGTTTGTTCTGAAACATTAGGTTACAATTTCATTTGTTTTGTGCACATTTCTTTCTACCATGCTTTCACTATCTGCAATAATAATTATTCTCCTTATATCTTTTTTCTTATAAAAACTCTATTGGGAATTTGACTGTGACCCTTGTCCATTGCTTATTTTCATGTAAACTAAAAAATTTTTGAGAAAGCAGCTTTCCTGACGTTAATAATAACGTCATGAATAAGATCTCCAGTGTGTTATCCTACCCCACTTTCATCTGAGCTTTTTCCTTTGACCCCAATATCTTACCGCTTCATTCAGATTCTATTCTTAGTAGTGTCTCCTTAATGTGGGGCTACAGCCAGGAAAGAAGCATCAACTGATTAGTTCTAAGCATTCATAGCGACCAGCTTTAACTGTTTCAGAACTTCCTGTGTACCCTGGGAAAACACCTCCTCAGCTTCAGCTGCTGTTATCAAAACTGCTTGCCAACTTTCCATGGAGTTTTGGTGGAGTAGCTTGGGGTTCATCTGGTCCATCTATGCCCTGTTGCTTCTTTCTGTACAAATGCTGACACCACACTGGTCTTGTAGTTATCAAAGACTTGTTTCCATACAATTGTGTGTGCTCTGAGGACACCGTTAACACTGTAGAATTCTTTGAGTTTTTGGTTTTCCCAATCTAGTTGCGCCAACCATTTCTCTGGGAAAACTGAGGAGACTAGAAAACCATGCCTTTCTGTTATTTTCCTAGAACTCAGACATTCTTTTGGAGGTACATTTAGGAATTATCCATAAAATCTAGCACAATAAAAACCTATTTGGGGGGCTGAATGGCTCAGTGGTTATGGTGCTTGCCTGGCATGCCTGAGGATACAGGTTCAAACCAACACAATGAAGTTTGAGAACAATCAAAGCCACATGAAAAACTAAATAAAACTGATTATCTCTTTCTCTATCACTGCCCCTCTCTCTCCCTTTAATAAAACAAAAAAGAAAAAACTTGCATGCTCAAAGACCCAGGTTCAAGTGTACCACCACATATACAACTAAGTGTCAGAAACACAAAAAACAGATGAAAAAAATAAATAAAACTAACCCTTTAGAAAAAAATTAAATAAACTTTATTTGCTTTCACCCAGGCCCTGAATAAAGACACTAATGTCTAAGAAATTCAATGTTAAAATGTGGCTAACCTTAAAGGTTTCCCATTGTCTTTTATAAAAATATGAAACATTGTGTTACATTACATATTATTATATCATTATTAACTGCTTCTACTTAGAAGCTTGAAACTTTTACATAAAAACATGAAATATAAAAAGGAATGGAAATTAATGAGAAACTCTTAAAACCATTTTCAAAATTTCATTTAAAAAAGCATTCAGATTAAGTTATTCGTCTTTAGGTGTTAGCAGGAGGGCACAAACTGTTCATTTTGCAAATATTCATTAAATGCTGCCAGTGTCCCAAGGATCCTGCTAGACAAAGGGCATACAAAGATGGTAATAGGATAAGACATAGCTCCCTGAAACTGAGGAACCATCAGACTGGCCCGAAACATGAAACACTGAAGTTGACATGCCAAACGCCACAAAAGCATTAAATAAGACCATTTGCTAGAAAGAAACGATTCTACGAGGAAAATATCTTCCACACTACTAGAAAAAGGAAGTAGTGGCTGATTTTTACTTTATTTATATATAAATATTGAACACTTTCCTCCATGAGTATTTTTCAAAATACGAGATTCTCTTTTCTTGCCTGTAAAATTAAGTTTTATTTTTCATCGTAATAGTCAATGCTGACTAAGTCATATTACAAGACACATCTTGTAATGGTAGTGAGTAAAAAATGATACTTATTAACCAAACAGCTCTCCCTATTAAGAGTCTTAAAATTTTTCAAGCCCTCATGTATGAATGTGAAGCAACAAATTCCTTCATTATGTGAGATGATGTTGAACCAATTAAAAAAAATTGGGGGGGGGATTGGAGTGGTGGCTCAGAGGATATGGCACCTCCCTGGCATGTGCGAGGACCCAGGTTTGAATCCCAGAACCATGCACACAATGAAGCATGGAAGCAATAAAGACCACATGAAAAACTAAATAAAATTGATTCTCTCTTACTATCTATCCCTCTCTTAAAATAAATAAATAAAATAAAAAATGAAAAGGAAATGTTTCAAAAATTTAATGTCTAAGAATAAGAGTTTTAGCTTAACTAGGAAATTGATAATGAAACACTCAAAGCAGCAAACTTTAATGACAAGCCACAATGCGGGAGAACAGAACTTTGTATTTTTCCTTGTACTTACTTACATGCTTAAAAATTTCCAAACTTTTTCAGTTATTGTGTATTACTTAGAAAACAAGGAGAAAAAGTGAAAACTTGAGAGCTAAAATAAAATCTAGTCATTTATCATCTAAAACAAAATAAAATCATTCAATCAAAAAGAGAAAAAATAGATGTAAGTGAGAAAAGGAAAGAGACATGTAGAAATAGATCAGATGCACAGCAGCACATGAAGAAAAACTCCATGAAGAGGCAAACTGGCAACAGGTACCAAAATATGAAAATGCACAAACATTTTGATTCAGCCAATATACAATGCATGTTATGAGACTGAAGAAACTGGGTCTTTTTAACCTGTGGACCTAATTTCTAATTGTTCTGCAAGAAATATAATAATTTCTGTGCTCAGTACAATCTAATTGATCTGTGATGTGAGAATTTTATACTACTAAATTCACATTTTTTAAATAAATTAGGGAATCCAAAACCGTAACAAATTACTTCAAGAACTTAAAAGTCACATATAGGACAATCATGACAAAGACAAAGAACAAATCCGCCCCTTTTGTTTGGGGGGTGGTGCGGCTTATTAAGAATTTGACCCAGGGTCCCACACATGCTAAGTGAAAGCTCTTACCATTAAGTAACAACGCTAGCCCCAAATCAGCACGTTTTAAAATAATTACTACAGTTACTTATCTTCAAAACATGATGGTTTCTATACTCAAACCATTCCAAGTTTTAAAGTGGCTAGCATGTAACTATAGTTAAAAACAGTGTTAGCTGCAGAAGGCTATTTCAACAAAACAAAGAATGACATCAACTTCCCAGTGAGTCATATCCCTAGACCTTTTTATTTTTTAGTCACTCAGGGCCTCACTAAGTTGCTGAGGCTGGCTTTGAACTTGTGAGCCTCCTGACTCAGCTTCTTGAGCTGCTGGGATTACAGGTGTGCGCCACTGTGCCCAGCCTGCATCCAACAGATTTTCCCAAATAGTGTTCCATGGAATATTAGTGGGTATAAACAAACAATAAAAGGAGGGGTTGGACTGGTGGCTCAGTGGCTCAAGAGCTTCCCTGGCATGCACAAGAACCCAGGTTGGAACCCCCACACCACATATACAACAAAATGTAAGAGAAGCAGGCCAGATGAAAAATAAATAAATAAAATTGATTCTCTCTCTCTCTCTCAAATAAATAAGTAAATAAATAAATGGAAAAGGAGGTCTCTTATCAAAGGAACCGAAAAACATGCTGGTTTAAGCAGGCTTCTTTAGACAGAAGAGATTCGCATGTAAATGTGCATGGTAATCTCTGAGGGAGAGCTCTTTCCAAGTTCAGGAATGATACTATAGCCTAAATAAACTGAGCCTGGTTACCTCTAGGTTCACAGGATGACCGTATCCTTGAGTAGAATGGTATCATTCATCATTAGGGGATTAAATGGGCAGGGAAGGGAGTGTGTGGGAGACATCCAGGCCACAGTTACTTGGTTACTCGAGTCTAGAGCTCAAGAGAGAAGAAGGAAACATAGATTTTTTACAGCCTGGGCATGAATGTATAATCTGAAACCATTACAGTACATGCTACTACCCAGAGAGTTCTCTATGTTTACTCTAGATGCATTGAATTCATGAGGTAAGGCTTTAAAACATCATAAATGAACATCATTTATTTGTTGATATATCCACCTTATCCTCCTCCAAACGAAATGTGCTGCTTGATTTTTTTTTTAAGAGATAGAGAGTGATAGAGAAAGAATGAATTTTATTTATATTTTCATCTGGTTTTGTTTATCCGACACTTAGTTGTGTACGTGGTGTTGGGGTTCATACCTGGATCCTCACGCATGCCAGGCAAGTGCTCTACCAACGCACTTCCATCCCCTGTTGCTTGATTCTTATAAAGGGCAGGGATCCTTGCAGGTAGAGCAACAAATACAGATTACAGTACTTGGTACAAAGCAAACATTAGCCAAATAAATGTTTGCTCACACTGATATTTCTCCCCCCAAAAAATCAAAAGAAAATCCAAAGTTGCTTCATCTATACTCTTGATTACATTTACAAATATGAAACAAAAAAAACCCTCAAATCTAACAAGTATAGGAAGATCTACATATAAATGTATTACGAGAGTCATTAAAGTTTGACTCTGCCTTGGTGTTAATAAAAATCTGTTCTTTTTTTTCCTCCCCCAGTATTACTGAAGTATAATTGAGAAATAAAAATTGTGCATATATAAAACACACAATGTGATATTCTGATATATATATATATACACACACAATACAAAATTATCACTAAAACCAAGCTCATCAATATATCCATGACCTCACACAGTTATCATAAAAAATCTATTATTAAGCTTTGACTTTTGAAAAGTCAGCCAATGTCTACTTCCAAGTCCTTTCCAACATCCCTGAAGCTGTGCCTCCATCAACAAAACAGTAGAAGAAAACAAGTTATCATCACATATAACCAACATAAGTGAATAGTGCCTCAGGGGAAAACAAGACATGCGAAAAGCAGAATATTCACTTTCAAATATGCATAAACATTCTAGAAGTCATTTTCAATGAAAAACTCCTTATGAGGGCTGGAGCGGTGGCTCACTAGTTATACGCTTGCTTGCCTAGCATGTCCAAGCACGGAGTTCAAACCCCAGCACCAGGTACAAAACGAAGCCTGGGAGCAACGAGGGCCACATGAAAAACTGAATAAAATTGATTCTCTCTCTCACACTGTTCCTCTCTCTTAAAAAAAAAAAAAAAACCCTTAAAAAAAAAGAATCACTCCTTATGAGCTTCTGTGTTAAAATTGATCAGCTACTGTGTATAAAAATGTGTGCATAGTAACACAAGAGCAACTGCTGTGTGAACTAACAATGATTATGAAAGCTATGTTTTATATTAGAAACAATTATTAACTTTCAAATTGTCAGAAAGAGAAATACACCAATAGCTAATAGGTATATTAGAAAGAGCTACATATTTTTCCTTGTGTCATTTTTTTCCTTCCTAAGGCAATAAATAAATGTTGATAATTTGTATAAAGCCAAATAAAAAACTGGAAGTCACAAGTTTAATCTATAGAATTTTTCTATGTTCTAGTTTTTATAAACATAAGTAGGTAAGTTTCAGAAATCATATTTACTCTTTCACTTCTTATTTCCATTGAGGCTATAAGGCATTCAAGAGAAAGAGCTACATGGGGACCCTTCATACATTGTGGGGATGAACAGTAACTCTGCCACTTTGAAAACCAGTGATAATCACAGATGAGATCTATCTGAGAAACCCCAAATATACTTTGTACCTCTACTGACCTCCACTGAAAACTGAGCACCTAACTTGGTATAGGCAATGTGCAGTACAATGCCCAAGGAGTAATCTGGGAGCTGACAGTGCTGAGGCACCATTCCTACACCAAAAATCCAAACTTACAAAATGTGACAACAAAAAAAAAGTTCATAAATCTCTGGAACTGTTTCTATAAATATTTCTATTTATTTTCTATGCTGGGAATATTCAGCCTCAATGTCGGGTTGATTTTAATAAGCAGCCACTAAAACCAGACTGTGTTCCCAGCACACCAACAAAATGTACAGGCAATCAGACATGTGCACACCTCTCTCGGTGCACATGTGAGAGCCATTAGAGTGGTGATTATTCAATCATTTTTTACTTACAACAAAATTACCATTGGTCTTAGAAATGATAAATCCCTCTGGTATGTAACGTATTATTTGATCTATAAAGAACAAACACCATATTCAAGCACATTTCTTCATATAAAATGGGACAGCTGAAATACAATTTTTAAACATCATACTCTAAAATGAAAAGGTGATAGATAACATATTTTCTTTTAGAAAATGTGGACCACTAGAATACCAATCACAACACAGATATGTCATTAATATAATTAGATCATCTGTTCAAGATTTATTTTTCTTTTCCAGTTAAAGACCATGTTCAGACTTTAGTTTATAATCAAATAAGACTATCTCAAACATGTCACTTAGTTTAACAAAATGCCACACAATCTATCTGATTTATGACCATACACGTTTAAAAGTTAATAACATTTTATCCATTAGCTACACTGCATTTCTAAGGGTTTGAACACATCCACATTTGGAATAGCATCCATTTTGCCATATAAGATCACTTCAGTTAGTTATAAAACAACCAAAAACATCCCTCCAAAAGCTCTTACACTGCTTCTCCTACATAAATACAATGGTAAATAGGATGAAAGGGAAAGCAAGAAGAAATAGAAAAGGAAGGAAACAAGTGTAGGGAAGGAGAGAATAAGGAAAGAAAAAAACAAAACCCCAGACCACATTTTTAAAGGTAAGCACACTTGAGAGTTAAATTCTTAACTGCCAGTCTTAGTTAAAAATATACTACTAGCATCAACTCCCATAAAAGATGTACTATATTCTAACAAGGAATCTAAAGGAGACATATATTCAATCATAAACTAATTCAATTCCTGCCAAAGTATTAGCCAACTTTTGAAAAGTTTAAATACTGGCAAATGCTATGCTATATTTTAAAACATATTTTAAAACACCACTATTTTAAAAACTGATTATCAAACTGCGTCCCAAAATCAAGTGTAATACACATCCCAACTATCTCTGCATTTACTAATCTAAATAATCCCTCCACACTAAATGGTGTCTTATCAAAATATACCATCAATCCCACGTTTTCTTATATAGCCACAGTTTTACTGTATTTCAAAACTCGAGTCACCTGTATGCATCGTCTTCTTTCAAGTCTCATATCATCCTGATGGGGTGGGGGAAGGGAGGGAAGAGTCCAGCGGCAAAACTATAACACTGTGTGAAGAAAAACAGATTATGATAAGAGATAATGATGCAAGACAATTATCCCCTAATTGAGGAATATCTAATATAACTACAATCCCCAGTATATGGCTAAAATCACTTTAAATTTGTAAAGGCAGGTTACTCACATTTAGGCTTACTTGAATAACAATCTTCATTAATCAAAACCAACTATATATAAAATACAAAGTATTCAATTGTCAAGGAAAAGAAACTGTGCCTGATACCAATGAAAACATGGGATTTCTAGATATCAAATAAACCTGAATATAGAATAAACTATTCTATATAATTTGAGGGGGTCTACATTTTGTCATCTTCATCAATTCACAAATTAATATGAATGCAACTTCACCTTGCATATTGAAAGTTACTTCACAGCAAAATAACATGTCAATCTACCAATGTTATTTGTAAATGAAGTTTGGATCGGTCAACCAACAGCTTAAGTTCACAAGTCCTCCTTTGCTCATTAAGTGGTTTCTTTTTACTGTTTTCTTACAGTACTTTCCTTCTTCCTATTTTCTGCTTCCACTCATATTTCCTGATTGACAAGAAAGTGAAAGCAACGTCAAATTTTTATCACCTGAGAACACATGATAACTACAAAAATATAGGCTAAACCCTAACTTACAAATGAATTGAGACCCCAAAAAAAAGTTGTTTTGTAAATTTATACTGTGAAAATCAACAGTACTCTAATTGAAACAATGTTGCTTATGTTGGCCAAGTTCCCAAGCTAACCAAAACAACATCCAAAAAAGCCTATTGATCCTAAAAGCTATTATTGGACATAGGCACTAAGGACCCTGTAAAAGAAAAAAGCAGCTTAAACAATTAGCTTACACAATTCCAGATCCTCTATACAAATTCTAAATCGGTTGTTTCCCTGTTCAATTCCCAAAGCCTAGAATTCCCTATACGTTACATTATGGCGTCCCAATCACCATGCTTGGTAATTCTTTTCTCTAACTCGTTCTATAGTCCTAAATTACCAAACTCTTAACTGCCTCAGTGTAGTTCATTTTGGGAAAGTTATAGAGGAGGGAAAAAAACAGAAAAAAACTGATCCAACTGAAATAATTCATATTAATATTTGCAATTTCAAACAAGCATGCTAATTAGCCCAAATGAACCTCTCATTGGTATTAACTCCAAATAGTGCTTCAAAATAAGACTTTAAAAACTACTCAGGTAGTTTGAAGAAAAACATCTTTCAGCAACTGTGTCATAATATAAATTTGAATCTATGTTAATTGCCCCCCAATAATTCTCCTTTTAACCTATTTCTCTTTTTTTTTCTTAATTTTTTTTTCTATTTTCTTTTGAACTATCAAGTGCTTCAGAAGCTGCAACCTTGTACTCCAAACGGAAACACTTCACTGGGTGATAAAGTCAGTGATGGAATGACATGGGTGAATTATTTGAAATCAGGAACTGCCTAAGTCTGAAATCATTACTTAATATTTAAGATTCATCCCTGCAGAGCTACCATTACTGGGATCAATTACCACCATAGCCAACCTCAACCCAATTTTGAAGTCAAATGGATTGATAGATGGATGAAAGACCATTAAAAGTACTCGTCAGAACAATTTTATTTACAAAACAAGTGACTCATCAGTCATCAGGATTAAATTATTTTTACTCCAAAATCATAGTTTTATTTTTATTTTTTTAAGAGAGAAGGACAGGGGCTGGCGCGGTGGCTCAGCGGTTTCAGTGCTTGCCTGGCAAGCATAAGGACCCGGGTTCAAACCCCAGCACCATGTACACAACTAAGTGTTAGAGCAACTAGGGCCATGTGAAAAACCAAATAAAGTTGTTTCTCCCTTTCTCTGTCTCTCTCACTGTCCCTCTCTCTTTAAAAAAAAAAAAAAAAGAGAGAGAGAGAGAAGGACAATGAGAGACAGAGAAAGAGAGAGAGAGAAAATCAATTTTTATTTAGTTTTTCACATGGCTTTCATTGCTGACACCTAGCTGTGTACATGGGTGCTGGGGTTTGAACCAGTGTACTTGCGCATGCCGGGCAAGCGCCATAACTGCCAAGCCACCGCTCTAGCCTCCAAAGTCATCGTTTTCTTTAAAAAATTTAAAAAAAAAAAAAACCACTCAAAAATTGTCAGTTTGGGGCATGTTAACAAGAGCCTGTAATCCCAGCTGCCAGGAGGATTACAAGTTTGAGGCCTTCCTTGACAAGTTAGAAAGACCTAAGTCCAAAATAAAAATAAAAACTAGTCATTCTTTAAAATCTGAACACAGACCACAGGGAAATAAAATATCAATTCAGAGCTGGCACAGGTGGCACAAGCCTATAATCCCAGCTACTTGGGAGGCTGAGGCAAGAGGATTCCAAATTCAAGGCTAGCATGGGCAACTCAGAGAGAGACTGTCATAAAATAAAATTAAAAAATAAAATAAAATGGGCTGGGGGTATAGCTCTGTGATAAAGCACCCTTGCATTCAATCCCCAGTACCAAAAAAGAAAGTATCAGTCTCTAGCTGTGAACAATATATATTGTCAAATCCTTTAGGTTCTCAACATCATATTCACCTACAAAATGTTTGCCTATAAAATACTACATACATTTTGCCAACTCAAATGGTTTTAGAAATAGATGGTATTACTAATTTTTTGTATAAAGCTCTTTTTATAAGTAGCAGAATAAAAATAACAGTATTTTTATTTTATTGTTAGAAATTAAAAGATTATTTCATTACTGCTTTAAATATCTAAAGGTAAAATATATACAACAAAATTGTGACACCTAGAAATATCATCCATTAGTCAATGCTCATTTTGAAAGTAACCCTTAGCAAAGGGTAAAACATCTAAATGAGTTACAAACTTTGCTGCTGATATGTAGCAACTAAACCATTACGTCTAAGTAAGGATAAACTCCAGAAATCTCGACCTTGGATTACTTTAAATAAAGATACCAGTGGTTATTCCATATTTTCGTCTAGCGAGCTGCTTTTCAAAAAAATCTTTTATGAAGTCAGAGTTTTATGGCAACAAGTAAACAACTCCAAATACCAAATATGTTTGCAATCAAATTATAGATATATAATTTTCATCCTGAAGAAGCTCAAGTCTAGACAGTCACAATTTTACATTTTCTGAGAAAAATACATATTAATTTTTCATCTTTCCTCCCACAAATGGAGTCATTCACAACCTATGAGGTAATAATTAGATGCTAAAGGAAAACATCTCCAATTCAGTAGGAATCTCTTTCAGTCCTCAGTATCTTTTACAGTGTGGTTTAGCTCACATTTTGCCAAAGAAAATATAATAGTCTATGAATAATCCAAGAACTGAGCTTAAGCGATTTACTAAAGCTAAAGTTACAAACCATTTTTGATTGTCTGAAAATCACAGCATAAAATTAACCTACAGATTCTCTTCAGAGATATCAGAATTTTAACAGGCTGATATGCTCAGGTAAATACTGAGCTTAGTCTCGAGGCAGGGGGGAGAAAATCTAGACAACTAATTTACACACTGATGTACTGAGATTTATGGAAAATATTACTAATCCACAAACATTAAGTAGCAAACCATGACTAAAGTAAGTGTGTTGGCATGGTAAAGTTAAGTCCAGATTAAGCTGGGCAATAATGAAGTGTCAGGTGCAATGTATTCTCTAATGTCACAAGGTTTTGTAATGACACTCAACTACTAAAAATTGTTATCTAATTTCAAAATAACTAAAACAGTACGGAAGTACTGCAAAGTAGCAGCTGATAAAAACCAGTATGATACAAGGAGCTTCAATTCAAACATATTGATTAGGTACTATTTTATTTTTTAAACTGAGTGTAAGTAGACAGTTGCTTTTATTACTCTTCATGTTATATTTCTGCATATGTATTTCACAATTTTAAAAAAAATTAACCTATATGAAAAAATAAAATGTAATGCATAATGAATTTTAAAAGGACAATTTAGGTGGTTCAGAAGGTGCCAATTAATTATGTGACCAAAAAGAAAAAGCCACAAAAATAAAATTAAAGGAAACAGTGCACAACAGAAAATTATATACTGTGACTAACATTCCTTTTAAGCTCTTGTTCATTTACACTAACAGATTTAAAAAGTGAGAAGAAAGCTTTAGTCTTCTTTTGCCCTATAGGAATTTTAGAAATAATTTTCTAAAATTAAAATAGGCAAAAGAGTCAAAAGGAAAAGGAAATACAGAAATGTCATGGTTTCAATATTTAACACAAGAGAAAACTCTTTTCTCTCTATTCCTAATAAGATGATCAAGTTCCATTACAGAGAAAAGGCAAAGGTCTAACGGGGATTGCAAGCAAAATCCTGGGGGGGGGGGGGCCAATATTTATCACTCCCCTCAAAAGCCCTAGAATAGGGGGCTGGAGCATGCACGAGTACAGGGGTTCAACCCCCAGCACCACGTACACAACTAAGCGTCAGAGCAATGAAAGCCATGTGAAAAACTAAACAAAAATTGATTCCCTCTCTCACTGTCCTTCTCTTAAAAAAAAAAAAAGCTCTAGGAATAGTCACAACCTTTAGGAGTGTACAAAATGACAAAACACAAGACTTTGCAATGTGATGATACACTAAAATTATTAGTAAAAGCTACAGGGCAAAGAACATTTGGTAAACACTATGTACCACTGACACATTTAATCTCTTAAGAGTCCTCAAAGTAGATGGTGTTACTTCCACTGCACCAATGTAGAAAGCAGGGGTCAAAGAAATTAACAGAATTAAGGTCAGTTTGCAAACTCTGACAAACTCACCATACACCACAGCTTGCCACAAAGATACCTCCCAATAATGATCACTGAAATAGCTATGAGAATATTACAAAGATGCAAGAATCCACCACGTATGTTTAAACCTGACTGTAGAGCATGCACTCACTTTTCTGTCTCAACCATCCCCAAAACAGGAAGAAAAAAAAAGCTCATAAGCAATAAATTAATTTAGCTTAGGAGAATGAAAAACTAACTCTCCTCAAAAATTAGTCTAGTAGGGGCTGGAGCGGTGGCTCAGCGGTTTCGGCGCTTGCCTGGCAAGCACAACGACCCGGGTTCAAACCCCAGCACCACGTACGCAACTGAGTGTTGGAGCAACTAAGGCCATGTGAAAAACTAAATAAAGTTGTTTCTCTCTTTCTCTGTCTCTCTCACTGTCCCTCTCTCTTTAAAAAAAAAAAAAAAAAATTAGTCTAGTAGAAAACTTTTTACTCCAACATGTAACATAGTTTGCTATATATTTCTTCTACCCCCTCACTGCAAAAATGTTCAAGGAGATAAACTAAAAAGAAGGTAAAAATCAATGGCGACTATAAACCTGGGTCTTGGATCACACCACTTCATGAGTAGCTGAAATATGTATTCAACTGAGATAGAAGCATGTGATTTCTCAAGAACTAATATAACCCAAATAAGCACCAGGGAGAACATTTAAGAACAATTAAATGGATTAAATAAAATGTCCACAATTTTTGCTATCTTAACCACCAAATTAATACTCATCACCGATATCCTGTCACTCATTCAAAATTCCACCATTTTGCTTGTAGTTCTATTATAATGATATCCACACATTTATAATGGTCTTTCAAGTTTATCAACATATTTATTCTCTTGTATTGCATTCCTTAAACATGAATTCTCAGACCATAAAACTTTTCAGAAAGCTAACTTCACTACTAAGAGTGACTACTATATAAAGTAGGTACTAGGAAATATGTCTATCATATGTAAACCTAAGTTCCTCACTGCAGGGTTCCAAGACCACCTTTCCAAGAGCTCATGTCCCAGTTATGTTTCACTGCACATGAGCTATTTTATCTTCTTTAATGGGCTCTTTATTTTTTACTTAAATTCACTTAACCTCCATAATTATATAAGTACCATTATCATCTCCATTTTTACAGATAAGGAAACTAAGGCCCAGAGAAGTCAAGTCACTCCAAGTTACACGCAACTAATAGTAGAGATCATAATCAAATCCACACAACCTGACTCCAAAGCCACTGCTCTCGCCCCCCCCCCTTAATGTTAAATTGAATACACCAAGTCCTCACAGTTTCCCATACTTGGTAGGGAATCAGGGGGAGGACAGACCAGAGTCCACTTCTCCTTTGTGTATTCTTGAATGTCACCTAATTAGCCCAATATCGTAAGCTAAAACCCTCCTCCCTCATCCAGGACTCTTTCCTTTTGCTTACCCTACATCCAATCCACCAATTCTTGTGAGGAATTTCATCTTAGTAAAGGTTTTTCAAACTAGCTTCATTACTCCATTTCTATCATTCCTATCTTGGTCAAGATTCTGGTTCTATTTGGACTTATTGCTCCAGTCTTCACCCATTATTGCCCATTCTCATCAGAACTATATACCTTTAGAACAATTCATGTCACCATTCCAACCCATTTAAATGCACATATGCTGTTGAGAGGTTAGAAGTGCGGAACAAGAATAAGCCTTTTCTCCACTTAAAATTCAAAACTTCAAATTTTTCTCCCTTCACTTTTATTTCAAACACTGTTTAATGTTATAAAATACTATGTGCTCACTGTTTTTTAAAAACCGAAGGATATAAAATATATATAAAACACTAAAGTCACACAAAATTCCACCAAAGTTTGGTGGTGGAATTCTTGTTATTCTTTTTTTCACTTTAAATTCTGTTATCAACAATTCATATTTGCATCATCTTTTTTTTTGGGGGGGGGGGGAGTTGCTATACCAGAGAGTGAAGCCAGGATCTTCTGCATGCTAAGCTACATCTCCATCTCTTTTTCAATTTTATTTTGTGACAGGGTCTTACTAAGTTGTGGGCCCTAGCCTTGAACTTGCACTCCTTATGTTTCAGCCTACGAGGTGCCGGGATTACAGGTATGTGCCATAGTGCCCAGCACATCATCATTTCTAATAGCACCTAGTACTCCATTGCACAGGTGTAAATGTATTTTAAGCACTTTTTGAGAGAGAGGTGATTTGTCTCCAAATTTGCATTACCATAAATATTGAAACTAGAGTCTGCTTCTATCCATATGCTGACAAAAGTTATAAGCAAAGTGATATGAACAAAACACAAAGAGCCATCAAATTTTTTAAAGTCTCTTCTACAGACGTTCCCTGATAGGTGTTAAAGTAAAAATATCACCCACATGTAGCATCCTCAAACTTTCTACAACTCAAATTGTTTCTAGCTAATACGAGGAATTTAAAAGAAATGGCAAATAACCTATAGGAGCTCTGGGAATCAAGCAAGGTTCAGATGAAGTATTTAGTGCTATTGCTGTATTTCCTTCCCTAACTTTAAATCTGGAGGATCTCACTTTTCTTTGTATTCCCTAAACAAAGTGATATCAGAGACATTAGGAAAAATATGTGGAATCTGTAGCCTGCAAGTCTTTCTCACAGCTACTTTGTAAGATACCCACTGAGAAACTGCCCTGGTTTTCTTTTCTGACAGCACTGAATTTTCTAAATAGGATGGTCGAAAGTATAATACATACACACATATATAATTTTATGTATAAAATGTTATATATAATTTACATCTGTACATGCATACATATACTTAGTTGGTTATATGTGCTTTTATAAGTATATAATTATATATAATTTTATAAATCATTGCTTTTAATTATCCTTGAGTTTCAGAAATACAGAAAAACAGCAAGGCCAGAAATAACCAAAACACACACTGTCATTAACAGCTGACATTCCTCCAATGAGTCCATTACTAAGAGTAGTAAAATGAGTTTAGTTTCACTTTTAATTGCTACACATCTGTGGAACTCACAGAGGAATGGCACCTCCTTAAAAATTCTTAACTTTAGTCATCTTATATTTCAGGATGCCTGTCATTCTCACAGTATCCATGTGTCTTTCACTTTTAGCCCTAACCTCAGCTGTTACTTGCCCTCCCATTCTGCCCCCTGGTTCCTCTCTTCATTTCACTATTTTTCTTTCCCTCCAAAAGAAATATCTGAACTCTATTCTCTCTCCTAACTTTTCATTCAATATCCAATTCCAAAAAGTTGCTGACTGGCTGGCAGTCTACAGTGCCACATTACTACCTCAACTCAACTGTGCCTAAAATGCATTGAGTCTAGGGTCCCATTTCCACTCCCAGGACCATCATTCTTACAGTAGCTTTGCTAGAAGCTACAGACTTCTTTTTCTACACAAAATGATCTTCTAAGTCCCATCAATCTGCAAAATGCCTCATATGCCTTTCTATTCCTCCCAATGCCCATTTTAATCACTTTGGCCTGGTCTTTACTGCACCTAAGCAACTACAAAACCCTTCTAGAATTATCATCTCTCCGGCCTGATGGCTATTCAGAAAAAAACTAAGAGACATTTCAGACTGTACTCCAAAGACCCTGATTCCATAAAACATGTACAAAGATTTGTTGTTGTTGTTGTTTTTTAAACAAGAACTCCCAAGATTATTCCTGAACATAGCCAGTATTGGGAACTACTGTGCTTAAAGACGCCATATCCCTTGACCCAACACACATCTTACTGAAACAAATGGCTTTCAATCTGAATTTAACACCTCTATAATTTAGGAACATTCTCTCAAACCTCAGTGCCCTGATCTCAACACTTCAACATGACATTCCACAAAATGCATTTAACCTCTTCTGCACCAATGCTCAAGTCATTTGAGCCCTACCTAAAATCTGTTCCTTTATCTAATACCTTCCCATCTTCAACAAGACCACCTCAAGTCCAATTTAAAATCACTCTACCCTCTCTCCTCTGAGCTTACATTTAATTATCTACCACATATCTTGTGAACTACCTATATACTCACTCTCATGACACCTACTGTTAGATTAAAAAGTACCACTTACTAAGTTTTTTATTTCCATTAGAGATGTTCAATCAACCAACTAGTATAGTGGAAAAACAACAATAAAAAAGTTTGATATGTAGAAAAAGGGGTTATAAAGCAGTATGCAGATACCATATAACATTAATTTTGTTTGTTTGTTTTGGGTACTAGGGATTGAAGCCAGCAGCACTTAATCACTGAGCCACATTCCCAGACCTTTTTATTTTTTATTTTGAGACAGAGTCTAAGTTCAGGGCCTAGCTAAATTACTGAAGCTGGCTTTGAACTTGTGATCCTCCTGCCTCAGGCTCCTGAGCTACTGGGATTCTAGGTGCACACCACCATACCTGGCTTAAGCATTTTAAAAAATAAATGTTTTTTAAAAGAAAAGTTATACACAGAAAAAGTATCAGGTTATAAACAAAATGTAAACAGCAGTCATCTCTGGGGAGAAGAACTGCAAGTAGTTATTATTTTTATCCTCTATTTTCTAAATTTTCTAAAAATGAATGTATATTTTTGTGTTGAAACAAATCTTAAACCTAGAATCATAAACCTTAAAATCTTTCAACTCAAATTTTCTTATCAATGGAAATTTTGTAACAGTAATTGGGCATGGTACTGTATCATTAATTACACTGTCACAATCCTAACAAATACAACTTATTTATTAATGTCCAGATTCTCACAAGTGACACTTCACATTCCAGTGGATATTCAACTTTTGAGACCTCATTCACAACCTTGCACATCAATTCCACACAGGCATGCTGTTCCTCTAGATGTACAGGCAGGACTTGGTTCTCCTGTTGGGGCTGCCTTTTCGTCAGCACTACAGACCAAAAACATAGTATCACTGTTCTATATTTTCCACATAAACCCAGGCATCAAACAATAGGTTTAAAAAAAAAAAAGCATGGAATTGGGGCTGGAGCAGTGGCTCAAAGGTTGCGGCGCTGGCCTGGCATGCACGAGGACACAGGTTCAAACCCCAGCACCACGTAGACAACGAAGTGTAGGAGCAATGAAAGCCACAGGAAAAACTAAATAAAATGGATTCTCTTTCTCTTTCTTTCACTGTCCCTCTCTCTCTAAAAATGGGGAAAAAAATCTGGAATATTAAATGACTCTTAGGAATAAAGACCTGGCAAACCTTTTAAACTTCATCATTAAGCACCCCTCTTCTTAATAACATTAAAATCCTAAATACAGTGAAAATCTGTCCATTTAAAAGAACAATTCTCATGAAAAATTATTTTACTTTCAATCCTTAGTCACAAATCATATCCTGAATTCCTCTATAACAATTTAAGTTCATGCTGTTTTCTTCTGCACTCTGGGATGAAAAAGCAAGTGAAAATAGCTATGCACAGCCGACAGAGCACTCTTCAGAGGCACACACACACCACTCCTCAGCTTCTTCTCCAACTGAACATCAAAGTTCTGGAACTTTCATCTTCACTGAACTCTTCTTGCCCAAATCTCATGCTTTCTCAATTTATGATCTCCAAATATGGGTGCTGGCAACACTGCCCCTTCTACATAGTTTTCTCCATTACAGTCTTAAGTCTGTAGCACTTACTTCAAGTTCCATTTGTACTCCATTTTGCCTCATGTTCAGTCTCTACTTTTGTGATAGAAAAAAAAATTTAACTGGATATGTTAGCACACACCTCTAATCCCAGCTACTACTCAGGAGGCTTAGGCGAAAGGATTCAAAGTTCAAAGCCATCCTGGGTAACTTAACAAGACCGGGTTACAAAATTTAAAAAGGGGCTGGGTACATAGTTTGGTGGGAGAGCCTGGGCTCAATCCTACAAAAATAACACCACCACCACAAAACTTTTTTATTGAAAATAAAAAATAAGGGCTGGAGCGGTGGCTCAGCGGTTTCGGCGCTTGCCTGGCAAGCACGAGGACCCGGGTTCAAACCCCAGCACCACGTACACAACTGAGTATTGGAGCAACTAAGGCCATGTGAAAAACTAAATAAACTTGTTTCTCTCTTTCTATCTCTCACTGTCCTTCTCTCTTTAAAAAAAAAGAATAAAATAAGAGCAACACAGATTATGGTACACCCACGATAAAATACTATGAAATCATTTAAGTTCTCCGTATAACCACAGTACATAAGTCAGGGAAGCTGTACATTAGAAAGAGCTCATACCTAACTTTTCCCAATGTATCTAGGCTACTGGTTTATCTGTATTTTCAAATTGTTGGAAACTGGGTAGGGGGGGTCCACAGATAGATAAATGAAAGGCACAATTCAAGCCTGTGCTGCTCAAGGGTCAAGTGTACCGTTATAGCTTATTATTACCTCCTCCTTTTCAGTCTTATCTCCTACTACACTCTCCCCAAATCCCTGGTAAAGTCATAGTGGACAAAGTCGCATTCCCCAAATTCCGTTTTTTTCCTCAGAGTACTCCATATCCACCTCTGCCTGTCAATACCACACTAAAACCCAAGGCCAACAATTTATGCCCCAGAAAGTCTTCTACCACCAGCTATAGACACAACTACCTCCTAAACCCTGCCACAGTCGTATTTATACCATGATAATTGCCCCACTCTGCCTAGAACTGTATATGTGTATGCATGTCAGCATCTGGACCCTGAAAGCAGGAAATCTCTGTTGACCTCACCTCCAAAAGTCCAGTTTCCACAACCATAGCTAACTACAGGTAAAGGAGAAGAGAAAAAGAAATTAAATTGTCAAACCAACTCATATTCTAAAACATCTACTTTAAGTTGCCTTGTTAAAACAAGTGAGTTTTAAGTCAGAAGGGCAAAGATAAAGAATATCAACAATAACAGATGATGAAGGGTTGCAGGGAGATAGGAACACTAGCAAACTGTTGGTGGAACTGCAGACTGGTTCAGCCACTCGGGAAAGCAGAGTGGCTGGAACTGCTTTCCGAAATTGTCTGAGACTCCTCAAAAAATGAGGGATGGATCCACCGATGATCCAGCTATACCTCTTTTCTCGGTATTTTCTCAGTGGAGTTAGAATCAGCACACTAGAGAGATACAGCAAAATCTATGTTCACAGAAACTTACTTTACAATAGCTAAATTATGGAAACAACCCAGATGCCCCTCTCACTGGATGAATGGATCCAAAAACTGTGGTACATATATACCATGGAGTTCTACTCAGCAATTAGAAACAACGATATTATGGCCTTTGAAGGTAAATGGATGGCAATGGAAGAAATCATGCTGAGCAAAGTTAATCAAACCCAGAGAGTCAAGGGTCGAATATTTTCCATGGAAATATTATTTGTGGAGGCTGGAGATAAACCCAGGCTCAGCCAAAAGGTTGTCAAACTCATGTATTCAACCCAGCAAAGGCATAGCAACACATAATCTAGGGGAACCCTAATGTTGGGGTGGGTTGGGGGGAGAAAAATAAATGTTCTCTGGACAATTTTTTTAAAATACCCTGTAGAAATTACCTTCACTGATAGAATAAATAGAAACAGTTAATGAAAAAAAAAGTTTGTTTAAATTTTTAAATCTTTAAGATGAGCCTTTATGATAAGCACAATTAAATGATACCCAAAGACAGAATGAATGAGTTTGCTGTGATCTGGCTCCATAACTCAATCCAATGCAAACAGCATAAAAGCTAGTTTTTTGTTTTGTTTTGTTTTTAAGGAAGAGGGGACAGTGAGAGAGGGAAAGAGAGAGAAGTAATTTTTATTTAGTTTTTCATGTGACTTTCATTCCCTGGACACTTCGTTGCGTACATAGGGCTGGGGTTTGCGTACACGGCGCATGCCAGGCAAGCGCCGTAACCACCGAGCCACCGCTCCAGCCCAAAAGCCAGTATTTTTGCTGAAGAGAATAATTATTAACATGGGCTTAAAAATTTTCGAATAATTATTCTATGTATACATTTATAACAGACAAAACTTAAAACTGGTTTGGCTTTTTATTTTTCCCTTGTAAACAACAAGCATCTTTGGAGTATTTTTAAATGTGGAGTTACTAATAAAGTATCAGAAGATAGGTAAAATATAACTGAGATAGGGACATGAGAACTCAATATATTACTCCATATTTTAGGGTATGCTTTAAGTCTGTCATAATTAAACTTATTTTTTAATGAAAACAGGAGTATATGAGAAAAGTGGTAGATATACAGCCATCTTCAAACTATAAGAGGCAGGTGCAGTGATGCATAACTATAATCCTGCCTATAATTCCAGCAACTTGGGAAGCTCACAGAGGAGGATTCCAATTCAAGGCCAACCTCCACAACTTCTTGAGACCCTGTCCCAAATAAAAAAATATTCAGAGGGAAGGGGTAGACCCGGGAAAATGGCTCAGTGGTAGAGCACCCCCAGCAATGCAAAAATTTAAAATTAAAAGACAAAAAAAAAGCTACTAGACAAAAGCAGCTAATTAAAAGAAATTTTTAAAATTCAGATTCTCTGTGATGGAAGAACATACTGAGACTGAGCAAATCCTACGGGAGTATTTTTGTTCCTTTGTTTCTCCTTGGGAAAAGAATAAGAACTGTTTGGAAAACTAGCTTATACGAAATATTGTTTTTAAGTAAGTCATCAATAAAAATTTACCTACGTATGCTTTGATTTCTGTAAGTTTTTTACAAGTATTCCATGTATTCACAAATGAATAACTATGATATGAAAACTCAAGAGACTTAAAGTAAAATTCAGAAGTCATCAGCTATCTTTGTGGGATCAATACAACTCAAATTTCCTAGTGTCAAGATCCACAATAGAGATAAATTCCACTTCTTATTTGATTCGGCTCACAGCTCTCTAACCGCTCCTGGGGGGAAATAATTGCACATTATGACAACTTCCCTCACAATTTCTTTTAGTTACCCAAAGTCAAATTTGATTTTTTTAGCTTCATGCTTTCTCATATTATACACAACAGCACTTTCTTCATGAAATCTAGTATCAATTACCTACTATAGTGAATTTATTATCACACTTCAGAGTTAAGAGGGCTTTCACTTCATTCAAATCAATCCAGTACCAGATGTGAACATAAAGTCTCAAGATCATGTCCCTTGCTTATGAGTATCTGAAAGTAACATAATCATTAAAAAGGTATGATTATCAAACCAACAATAAAAGCAAAATAATATCTAAAATTTTATTCAAACTACATTCCTACACAGAATTATATGTAAATATGTGTGTGCACAATAAGAATATGAGCCTTACATATAAATGAAAATGCACAGGAAAATGTAAGTAAGTAAGTAAGTAAATGCCAGTCTTTTTAACAGCAGTATTTCTAGGCAGGACTGTAGGAGGGTAGGGACAGGGGACAAGCTGAGAGAGAAAACTGCACATACATTTATTTGCACTTCAATAGCTCCAACAATGAGAACATACTGAGATGCAGATTTACATAAAATGAACATAATATCCTAAAAATCAATGATGTCCATGACAGTGAGTAGAGTATTAAATTCCTCATTCATTTCTTCAAGAAATATGTGCCACACACTGGAGTCACAGGGTAACATTTATTGTCACTATGCCTCCCCTCATGGACTTGTAGGAAACAATACAGGTAGGAAAAAAAAATATATATATATAATATATATATATACACACACACATACATATATATATATATATCACCAATATGACTATGAACTGGGGCTGGAGTGGTGGCTCAGTGGTTTCAGTGCTTGCCTGGCAAGCACGAGGACCTGGGTTCAAACCCCAGCACCATGTACACAACTGAGTGTTGAGCAACTAAGGCCATGTGAAAAACTAAAGTTGTTTCTCTCTTTAAAAAAAAAAAAATATATATGACTATGAACTGTGTACTAAAGGGAAAGGGAAAGAACAGAAAGCCAAAAAGGAATATACGGAGGGGAACAATTTAGATTTAGAAAAAGGGAGTATCGGACTAACCTTTGTACATCTACATGAAAATAGAAAGGACATTTACAAGTTCTGCAAAATAAGCAAGCAGGGAGTGCTGGGGCCAGGACTGTTTAGTCAAGACAACAGTAAATAGATCCCTTCAAATTATAGATGGAAGAGGAAATAAATGCCTTCCATCTTTTTAAGATGAAGTGAACTGACTTGCTCCTATAATTCAACACAGGAGTAAACATCAGGAACAAATAAAATGTTACAGGAGAGCTGGTAGAAAGTAAATAAAGATAATAAAGGCATCCAATAATGGGACAGTTGCTTCATAGATGGCAGTTCCCATTCATCTCAGCAAAACCTGGGAAACAGAACATCTACCGTGACCAAGATTCCAACACAAGGTGAGATGCAGGATTCATTACTGAGTGCACTCAGCTGGCATGCCCTTGCACTCAAGAGCTGTATCTCCCAGATCTCTAAAGTACTGAGCATCCCTTATTCAAACTGCTTGAGACCAGAAGTGATTCAGACTTCAGATTTTTTCCAACTTTGGACTATTTTCACATAGGTAATGAGATACCTTGAGGGTGAGCCTCAAGCCTAAGCATAATTTTCATTTGCATCTTACCAAGCCTGAAAGTGACTTAATAATATTTTAAATAATTATGTACATGGAACAAAAGTTTATACACAGTTAACCATCACACTTGCGCATCATGTCAGCATGCAAAAAGTTTCAGATTCTTGAACATTCTGAACTTCAGCGTTTTTGATTAAGGATGTTCAAAGTCTATTTTAAAATATGCCCACTCAGGACTGCAGCAGTAGCTCAGCGATTGCGGCGCTTGCCCGGCATATGCACCTCATACGTAATGGAGTATCAGAGCAACAAAAACCAGATAAAAATCTAAATAACATTGATTCTCTCTCGCTCGCTATCCCTCTCTTAATAAAGAAAAAAAAAGTGCCCACTCCATGAAGTATAACCAGAAAAACGGCTAAGATTTAAAAGAAAATTGTCTTCCCCCCACCCACCTCCTTAGAGTCTATACTTGCTGAGAATGTCACACAACAAGAGGAAAACTGTATTTTGTAATCTTGAGGCTGGGTACTTGCTTCTGTTCTGAAACCATACATTCCAATTCACAATCCCATCCTAGCCCTCCTCAACAGGAGTCTAACTATTAATTTCTATATTCTTCCAAGCACCTACAGAGGAGCTGTACACCTCACAAGTGACAGTAATCCTCAAATATCCTGCTTCTGGCTGTAAGAAAATAGCTAGCGCTGACGGCTCTCCCACTATAAACAATCATGAAATGGAACAAAACATTTAAAGACACTGTCTTCCAAGGATGGACAAAAGGAACAGGAGAGCACAATCTCTGAAGAAGGGCTCATGATTCCCTGGCTATCTGGAGCCCATGTCACATCATGGAAGAGAGGGGCTGACATTTAAGCAGAGCACAGCAGACCCAGGGAGATGTGAAGGTGAAGGACAGAGTTCCCAGCAGCTGATGCAGGCAGAAACCTTTGCGGGGGATGGGGAACAACTGAGAAGGGAGCTGCATGGAAAGGCTTCTCCAGATACCCATGTAAGGAACCCCTGAGGATATTAATGCATAGCCAGGGTGAAACCACCTGCGGATTAGCACAGACTGAATGCTTACAAGTTGACAAAACAAAAACGAAGAATGAACAGGACTGAGAGGTAGTGTCAAGAGTCCCGGTGAGGCTACAATGGATAAATCTCATAAATACCTTGTGACAGTTAATTCTGTCAACTTAACTGAGCCACGGGGCACCCAGACATTCATTCAGTCAAGCATTATTCTGAGTGTGTTTAACATTTGGGAATCCTCAGCCTTCATGATCACATCAGCCAATTCTTAACAATAAATCCATATATATCCCACATTGATACCGTGTTTCTATAGAAGCCCAACTAATACATACCTACTTAACACTCCCTTCCCTCTTTCAGGATTAAAACAAGATTCACAGGCAGACTCAGTCTGGATGGAAGGCATGCCTGACCACACTGGAAAAGGCAAGGTGTCCCCTTGAGCTTTTCACTGATGTTTCCTACAAAATTTAAAACCGAGCCTTGACAAATTCAAAGTGACCAAAAAGACTTCTAGTACAAAAACTATCACTCTTAGAAGGAAGAAACAGCATTCACACCACCAACAACAACAACAGCAAAACAGAAGGCAAGCAAACAACCAGAAAAACATGATCTAGTCAATCTCAAATTGGATGAGATCAGATTTAGCAGACAAAAATTTCTGAACAGCTATTCTATACACTCAAAGAAATAAGATTAATTTAGAGGAATTATATGGTTTTTAATATGTGAACAGACAGGAAGGGTATCTCGGCAGAAAAATGAGAACCACACAAAAAGAAAATCAATTTTAAAACTGAAAAATGTAATAACCAAAATGAAAGATGTATTGAGTAGAATTAACAGAATATAAAGAGGGCAGAAATCAGCAAATCTGAAGATGCATCAATACAAATCATCTAATCTAAAGAGGAAAAAAAGACCATTAGAGACCTGTGAAACAATTATAAAATTTGCTAACATATAGGTAAATGAAATCATTTCAGACAAATATTTGAATCAATGATGGCTGAAAACCCCTCAAATTATAACCTCACACAGCACAACACAAACAGTTGAAAACCAAAGGAAAATCTTGAAAACAGCCAGAAAGAAAAAAGATATTATGTGTACAGAGGAATAAGTTTGGCAATTAACACTTGACATCTCATCAAAAACAGCAAAGGCCAAGAGGGGGTTGTGTGCAGGACTGTAATCTCAACCACTCAGGTAGTTTCTACAGAAGGTCATGAGTTCAAGGCCAGTCTAGGCAACAAAGTGAGACCCAGTCTATTTAAAAAAAAAAAAGGGGGGGACAGGGCAGAACACACCATTAAAGTGCTGGGGGGGGGGGATTAATCCAAAATTCTGTATCCAAAAATAACCTTCAAACACAAGGGTGAATCACACTTGCAGATAAATTTTCTTAAATTAAAAAGAAAAGACCTAAGAAAACTCTTTTGCCTATAGACCCGAGCTACAAGAAATGCTTAAAAAATAAAAAATAAAAGAAACCATGTTCTTCAAAATAAAGGGAAATTCAAATATACACAAAGGAGTGAAGAGAGCCAGAAATAGGTGAGTCAATTTTCACAAATGACTTCTTTTCCCCCTATTAATTTCATTAAAAGACAACTGACTAGTTTAAAACAAAAAAATGTAACTTGTTTAAAACATACTTAAGGCAAAAATAATAAGCTGGAATTCAAAATATACAGTATGATGCAGTACAAAACACAGCAACAATGGCAGAAAGAAGAGGGGCAGGTAGAGAGATTCAACACTGTTCATGGCTTTTACATTTGGGAAGTGGGGACTGGCAAGTGAAAAATGCCAAGCGCGAACTGGGACTTGGACGAAAATTGACTCCAAATATTTGAAAAAAGATGTGTCCCTCCAGTACGGAACACCTTCAGAAGCTCGTGCAAAAGCACTCGGTCCTCCATCACAAGAATTCAGCAAACAAGCAATCAAATTTCATACCTAAGAAACTAGAAATTGCAAAACTATTTGAAAAGAATAACAAAATAGGTATATTTAGGATGCTAAGAGAAATAAAAAAAAACATAATGATACACACACATATTTATGTTCATGACCATAAAAACCCTCCACTGGCACCTTTTATTTCCAAGCATGGATATTTTTTTCCTTGAGAGAGAGGACAGTGAGAGAGAATGAGAAAGAGAGAATCAATTTCATTTAGTTTTTCACATGGCCTTTGTTGCTCCTACACTGTGCTGCGGTTCAAACCTGCCATCCTTGCTTATGCCAGGCAAGTACTGTAGCCAGAGTCACTGCTCTAACCCATCTTTTCCTTTTTTTAATACCACTACTGAATGCATGCTCATCTTATTCAAAATTAGGCCAGCCCAAAATTAATCAAAACATAGCACAAGGAAAACATAATCCAATCACAGCATATTTTCAACTTTGACTCTACCAAGCATCTTCAATATAATCACCGTGTATTTTTCACTATTCTCCTGCAATCTTCTTCAGAATTATTAAAATTCCTAGATTTCTAAAATAAGTTACAATAATTTGTATCAATTCCCTAAATTCAGATCATTTTAATAAAACTTGATAAAAACTACACTGCCAGCTTAAGGCAAACCTATAAGAACATTTGCTTCTTCCATTATTTAAGGAAAAGTCACCCAAATCTATTATTAAAAATAATGTGTGAAGAGCTGGAACAGTGGGTGGCTCAGTGGTTAGGGCACCTGCCTGGCATGCACAAGGACATGAATTCAAACCCCAGCACCACGCACACAACTAAGTGTCACAGCAGTGAAAACCACATGAAAAACTAAATAAAATTGATTATCTTTCTCTTTCTCTCTAATAAATAAATAATGTGTTAGCTTTTCAATGCTGTGACCAAAAGAACTGACAAGAACAACTTAGAGGAGAAAAACTTTACAGCAGCCACAAAAAACTAACACAAAGAGTTTAAGAAAGACATTTTCAAATCTTTTTTAAGAGAGAGGGACAGATAGAATCAATTTTTTATTTAGTTTTACACATGGCTTTTCTTGCTCCAACACTTCATTGTGTATGTGGTGCTAGGGTTCGAACCTACGTCCTCACTCATGCCACGCAAGTGCCGTAACCACTAAGCCACCACTCCAGCACCTCAAATCTTCTTACATTATATTCCATCTACAAATGTCACTTATAAAAAATGCCCCAACCTGGGCTGCAGCGGTGGCTTGGCAGTTACAGCGATTTCCTGGCATGCATGAATACGCAAGTTCAAACCCCAGCACCATTACACAACTAAGTCTCGGAGCAACGAAAGCCACATAAAAACTAAATAAAATCAATTCTCTCCCTCTCTCTCTCTCTCTGTCCCTCCTCTCTTTCAAAAAAAAAAAAATACCCCAACCTGTTACCATCCTTGGATGAATCGCACTCTTAAAGAGAAAACTGTACATAATATCAATATCAATGTCTCATTGGAAATGATTTGCACTCTTACTTTTTGGTGAGTCCCTTCAAGCTTTAAAAAGACAGAGCCACTCAAGGGTCAATGAAACCCAATAATTAGCTATCCAATCTTGAACAGCATCACTCAAGAAAGTTTTCACACACTCTATTATGAACATGTGTTAAAATGCCAAATGAAGACTGTCAGTGACATGAAAGCACAAAATGTATTTGTCTTTTTGTGTTTCCTATAAGGAACCCTTACTACCAAGTGCTAAGGGGTCTCTCTACACTGCTCTTTCCCTGCCTAGACCCTCCATTTTAATAATGAACCCACAGATCTCTCTATTCCTAATGTCATAATGGGTTAGCAGCAATCATGTTCTTGTCCAAATCAAGCCAAGGGACTAGAAACTGGAGCAGTGGCTCAGCAGTGAAGGACTTGCCTGGCATGCACAAGGACCCAGGTTCAAACCCCAGCACCACATGCACAACATAGTGACAGAGAAACAAAAACAAGATGAATAAATAAAATTGATTGTCTCTTTAAAAAAAAAAAATAAGCCAAACTAAACATAGCATGCTGAAAAAGGAGGAGGAGTAGTCTGATGAGGCTCAGGTAGCAGGTGTTACACCAGAAAAAGCCACCTATTTTTAATGTATCTACACATTCCAAATTGGGCTCCAACATTACCAACTGCTCCCCAGTTTTAAAAAATCACATGCTCTTTCCAATAAAGAATACTGCTTCTTTCAGCTCAGTGGACTGATGGAATTGATTAAAATGATGTGCACACCCAGCCCATAGTCTGCATAGGCAGTTTTAGCTCTGCTTCCCGTTACTTCAGGGAAGGGGATGTACCTCAACATATACAGGTTTCCCCATCATTTCACTTGCCTAAAAGGCTCTGGCAACTGCTCTACAGGGGAGAAGAATTCTCCAGTACCTGACATGAGACTGTTCTCTACAAGATAAAAAGAAAGAAAGAAAAAAGTATCTCGTCTCAAGCTGTGCTTGTCACAGGATCACCTCACACGGCCTCTCCCTTCTCTGAACTTGCACATCATATTCAGAACCTGTCTTTGTTCTAGTTGTAGGATTCATTCTCAGGAAGGAAACAATTCTTAAGAATCTTATCAAGCCTTGCTTGTAAGTCTTCTCTATCAGATGGGAGCTTCCTTACAGGTGGAGACTACATCTCACACAGCTTTGCCTTCCAAATTACAAAGTCCACAGTTTCTATAGAGATGACACTGAGCATCCATTTAATCAAAAGCATCAAACTGACACCTGCTATCTTACAAACTATGTAAAAACAAAGATATATGGAAATTATTTGGTTTGTTCTGCTCTTGGTAATTAACATTTTCTGAGTCCTACTCAATTTGCAAAATCAAGAAGCCTAGATATCCAAATATTATGTCCCAATTTATTTCTAAAAGGTAATAATAGCATTTACCTTTTATGGCTATTATGTGAATCAGCACCATATCTGGCACAGACTCAACTTATATCACCTTTTTATGGTACTTCTTAGTTTATGAAATAATTTCTAATACAACTCATTTCATGCTACTGTAACGTACAGTAGCCAGACAGGTTTAATTATGCATTTTCACATGTGAGGTAACTGAGGCATACACAAAAAACTGGTTCCCTTACTACTGACAGATGTATCAAAATCACTTTGAGTGGCTTGTTAAAAATTCAGATTCAGAAACATAACCATCAGAATCTCCAAAGGGTAGAGAATGAACCAGTATTTTGAACAAGAATAGCAGGCAACTCTGACACATGGCCAAACTTGGGAATTTATGATAAGAATCCAGATCCTAAAAGGCTTGACAATAATTAAGAAGCTTTACTGGACTAGTTTACTGAAGAAAACTATGAGCTACTCCTCTGGAAAAGAAAGATGTGGCTCATAACTAAATGTGTGCCTAAGTGCATCTAAGAACACACCAAGTGTCATAAAGTGGTAACACCTCTTTGCCTGGCTTGTAGCTTGAGGAGACAAAGGTATAATCAATTAAGACTGGTTAGTTTTGTTTCTAGTTAATTTCAAAATCTGTCTTTCAATATATTACCTTCAGCATTTTTACCCATCACTTGCCAAAAAACAATACTAGCTCTTTGCATCAACTACATAGTATTTGCTAAACAAAAATATTAAGAAAAAATCTTGCCCCAGAAGTATACTATGAAAATATATACTAGCTGGGGCAGAGACACTAGACATTATCTTCAATGGTTAACAGGTCAAACATGTCATACCCCGGCTAAGCTAAACTTCCAGCCTCCCTTGCAGCTAAGTTCTCATGGACAGAATGTGAAAAGTGCCACTTCTGGGCCTCAGGACTCAAGTGAGCACTTCTCTGTCTCTTCATCTTCCTGTCCACTAGTATAAGGACAACACAGATGAGGGCCGTACTCTAGTGTATAAGGGAGCAGAAAGATAGAAAAAAGTGTGACTCTCTGGACAACCAAGTGAGGCAGTTACCGCCACCAACCAGGGCACTCCTGCTGGGATGACTATTCTTGAAGACATGACCTTACTACTCTTTGCATGTCCACTGGAACTAGTTCCCTCTCTCAACTACATCAAGTGAAGACACCTCTAACATGGTCACAGAACTTGATAACAGAATTTTGGGTCCTAAAGAGCATTTAAAAGAACATTTACCAAATTTCTTAAGTTAACAGACAAGGATACTTAAGTCCAGGGAGATTTTAAAACATAGAAAATAGAAAGAATATTGGACCCCAGGTCTCTTCACTTTCAAATTCACTTTTCCCCTTGATGTTACATTATAAACCAGACTCTGGAATTGTAGGAAATAGAATTAATTAATTTTCAAAAGGAACCTTTGGGTTAATTTCATTCACTGACTCAACAATCTCCCCAGCATCTGTTAGTTGCCAAGCAATGCATTTTCTGGTGAATGGAAATTAACAGAGGCCTTCGGTTTCTGGTTGTATTATGCCTTAAACTGTCCTGAGCCTGGACAAATTACACAGAAAACAAGGAACAAGAAGTTAATACTACTTGAAAGGGCCTAAAAATTAACATTTTCTTTACAGAAGGTAAATATAGTAGAAACACCTCTTCTACTTCTCCCACTACTGCCCTCCAACAACCACTTATCCCCCCAAAAAAAATTTTCATTGGTACCCAGCCCAAAGCAAAAAAAGAAATCACTAATCTAGGTAACAATATTCCACACTTTTTGACCTTCCAAGAGGACAGAGGCACTGGAGCCCTCACTTCTATCCCTGCACCCACTGGCCTATACTGTACAGGAGACCAATGGATGGAGACAGGCCTCACTACCAGCAGAGACACACATGACTTAGGAACGGGTCTCTGAGGGGACACATCTGTGTTTTCTATGGGGCGCATGCGCACACACACACACAGAGGAACCCTTTATTCTTATATATTATCAAGTGGGAGAATGTGAAGTTTTTCCATATACAATTCCACTATAAAAATAAAAGATTTCCAAATCCCAGAATAGAGTTCATTATAATAGTGCTTTGTTCAGAAGGATAAAAACCAACTAGCTGAGATTCAAAATTCCATAAGAATAAATGCTTTCACCCCTCCTAAAGATTTTTAAAAGGAAAATTCATTTAATACAACTAAAATCTTTGCAATAAAACCAATAATGTTATAAAAAATCACATACAAAGATTGCACTGTTTGGTCAGGTAATATGGGGCATGTACTATGTGAGACAGCTCTTTCTGTTTTGCTTTGTTTTGTTTTATTCATGCATCACTAGACATACTGAACCAATACACAACTTTATTTTTTGAGGTGCTGGCAACCAAACCCAGCGAGACATGAGGGCTTGTGTTGGTTCTTTGTCTCATGAATATGAAGAATGAGATCCATGAAAATAAAGGGTGAAAGCAAAGTAACAGGATTTATTAAAGTAATGGAAAGAAGGAAGGAAGGAAGGAAGGAAGGAAGGAAGGAAGGAAGGAAGGAAGGAATCAAGCAGAGCTGGGGGCTGGCAAGACAGGGTTGCCCCAGAAAAGTTAAAAGACTATGTTTCTCAACTTTTTCGTTATTATCCTCTCTCTAGAAGAAAAATCAATTTAATTTTCTCCTTATCTACATAAAATATAAGGAATAAGATTTTGCCAGGTTGGTTGACTTTTAGAAGGCCACAAACTATTATAATATGTAAGATTTTCCACCCCTGTACATAACAATTTTTATCCTCTTGGGAAGTGATATCATCCTTACTGAGAATAAATGGTACAGGGCTAAAAATGTAATCCTCAAACTTTGTATCACCCAGACTTCCACTGGGGCATTTTGATATCTTCAAACTCAAGAACTTGCATTTCTTCCCCGCTACCACCACCCCACTTAAAAAACTACATTTCAGGCCTGGAGCGGTGGCTCAGCAGTTACAGTGCTTGCCTGGCATGCACCAGGACATGATTTCTCACCCCAGCACCATGTATACAAAAAGTGTCAGAGCAATGAAAGCCACGTGAAAAATAAAGTTGATTCTCTCTTACAAAAAAAAAAAAAAAAACAGTAACAACAACCACCTGCATTTCGCCAGGCACAGAGGCACATGCCTGTAAATCCCAGTGGCCCAGTAGGCTATGACAGAAAGACGGCAAGTCCAAAGTCAATCTCATCAAGTCAGCAGGGGCCTAACAGCTTAGCGAGACCCTGTCTCAAAATATAAATAAAAAAGGACTGCAGATGTGGCTCAGTGGTAAAGTGCCTCTGGGTTCAATTTCTAGTACAAAAAAAAAAAAAAAACAACCAGCATTTCCTAATAATCTTTGCTGAGGTCTCTTATTTATAGAGATCTATGAGTCACAAAATTCCTAACCAATTTCTACTGTCACACCACACCAAAGTCTAACAACAGAATGACCACCCCTTAAATTGGAATGAAGATAACAACTATTTAAATGAATAAAACACTATTACATCCACGGCATTAAGAAATATCTGTTGGAGCCAGGCATGGTGGCACACACCTGTAATCCTGGCAACTCAGGAGGCTGAGGCCGGATGATCGTGAGTTCAAAGCCGTCTCAGAAACTTAGCAAGGCCCTAAGCAACTTAGTGAGACCCTATCTCAAAATAAAATATAAAACCCGGCTGGGGGTGTGGCTCAGCGGTTAAGTGCCCCTGGGTTCAATCCCTGGTACCAAAAGAAAAGAAATATCTGTTGGGAAGACAGAGGGCTGTGGGGGAAGAGGCTGAGTTGCAATCACAGCAAATCTAAGATTGTCTATCTCTTTCTCCTGTACAAAGAATAAGAGCCTTACTATGGACACACACAGTTGAATTGAATTTGAAATTTTATATTAACATTATGCAGCTACTTCAGTGTTGTTACAGCCAAAAATCACCTTTTTTCCCATTTTCCTCTTCAGAAAAACATTTGGTTCACATGGTAGATGATGGATACGGAAAATTACCAGAAATCACTCATGTGAGTCAGACGGCAAACCCCCTACTCACTGTTTCAAAATCTACTGACTCTAGGCCCTTATCAGAAAAAAATCACGCCCTACAGAAACTCCCATTTTAACCAGAAAACTTGAACCTTGGCCCCCTCCCAGACTCCATTCCCTTCATATCTACCCCAGGCTGTAAGTGGCAGGTGGGTCCCAGACTCCACTGGGCCCCCCTCTGCAGGTTTTTCCCAAATAAACCTGCTACTTTTGAGCCGCTGCTCTATTTCTTTCATTTCGACTCTTTCCTTACAGTGAGAGTGTTCTTTGGTGGCCCCAATAAACTACCTTTGTTAATTTCCACATGTTTGTATAGTGCCCTGCCCTTGAATCCGAGTTGGCCTGTGGCTGGCTTTTGGCCTACAGAATCTGGTGAAAACAATGCTGTTGCCTGATCCAGGCATAAGCCTTAAGAAGGCCTGAAGGATTCAATCTGAGGCACTTCTGGAAACCAATCACCCCGAAAGAAGTCCAAGTACACCAAGAGTGGGCTGTGAGAAAGTTCAAGCTAGCAAGCAGAAAAGGCCACATGGTATGACGCCCAAGGCACCACCCATGGGAGAGAATAAGTCATCTCTCACCGTCCAGTCGCAGCAGAGGCCAAGTGGAATGAAGACAACCCCTTCCCAAATTAGAGCTGTGTGAGCAAGAAACGAGTACTGCTGTTTTAAGCCACTGAATACTGCCATGCTCTGTTAAACAGCAATAGAAAACCTTAACATTCTGATGGCCACAAGTGAGAGAAATTACAATGAACCTGTTTACAAAATGTTTTAAAGTAAGCATTCTACTTTTTTCCCCAAATAATCTGTCTTCAATTTGAAAAGAAGCTTATAAGTACTGACTTCTCACACTGTACCAGCATAATTCTTTAAAAAATAATTCCAAACTCCTACCAGATGGCTAATACTGGGGAGCAAGAAGATAGGGACAACACTGTTTGCAGACTAGAAACTTATAAGCACACAGAAACAAAACATCTTATTTATTAAACTTTGGTAAAAAATTTGCCCACAAATGACCTCTTTGAGAGTATCGCCTTCCAACTAAAAACACGGTGGAGTTTTTGAAATTGGTTTGTGTCCATACACAGACACTGAGTAGTCAAGTGTACTGTTACTTACTGTTAAATAAATTTCAACCACTGGTAACTAAATCTTCATTAATGATATCATTTATTCAGAATATTGCTTCCAGAGTATTACAAAGATAGTTCCTACCCATAGTAGCTCAATCAAGCAAAGGCCCTACTATGGTCTTGCTATAGTCTGAATGTGAGGAAATTTAAACTCCAATGCAACAGTGTTGGGAGGTAGGATCTTCTGGCAGAAATTCAGGTTATCAGGATTCTATCCTCATGAATGGATTAATGACCTTATAAAATGACTTGATGGAAAGAATTAGTCCCTTTTGCCCTTCCACCTTTCACTATACAAAGGCAGAGCATTCCTCTCCTCTTGTTGGCTACAGCATTCAAGGTGCCATTTTGAAAACAAACACTGGGTCTTTACCAGCGATCCTGCCAATATTTTTTGTTGGACTTCCCAGCCCGGAGAACTGTGAAAATAAGTTCCAGTTCTTCACAAATGACTCAGTCTGCAGTATGCTGTTAAAGCAGCACAAACTAAGGTCTGAATATTGGTGCCTCCTCAAAACTCTGTGTATTAGAACCTAATAGTATTAAAAGGTGGGGCCTTTTCCTAAGTGATGAAGTAAAAGGGATTAGTGCCATATAAAACAGGTTGAAGGGAACTGCCTTGCTCTTCTGCCAAATGAGGACATAGCAAGCACCACCATCTACAAAGCAGAGAGCAAACCTTCACCAGACACTGACTCTACTGGTACCTTGATCTTGGACTTCCCAGCCTCCAGAACTATGAGACAAAGACATCTATTATTTATAAATCAGATAGTATAAGGTATTTTCATTCCATGGAATAACAGAATCATGGCAGATTAAAGGGTGCAGAATAGCACACCCCGGGTGAGAGTAGGTATTATAGAAATGGTAGAAGATGAGAGAGAGTGAGACAAAATAACAAAAACTGGTGTAAAGGGGGAATACTGAGGTTTCAGCAAGTACACATTTAACATACTGATAACCCACACATTGCTTTCTGCTCACAAAACTGCACACAAAAAATAACAACCCATCTAAAATCAGTAAACAAATTTAAAAATTATAAAACAAAAAATGAAAACATGATGGAGAACTTTTTGGAAGTGGAAAGAAGACAGCACAGTAACAGATAAGAAAGAAGGAAGCCTCAGCTAATTAACTGCCTGTAGTTGCAGATGTCAAGGAAACTAGCTAATGTATTCCAAACCTGCAAAGGCTCAGGAATTGGAAGGCTCAGGACAGACACATATTCTGTTCTCTATCCGCTGAGAGCCTGAGGAAACAGCCACAAACCAAGAGCAAGAAGCACGCCTAATGACCAACCAGATTCTGGTTTCTAAATGCTGTTCTTCATTAAAAAGAACCAAGTTCTTACACTTGACAACAAATGAATCCATAAAAGTAAAACTTAACAAATTAGGCTTCATCAAACTTCAAGAAACACCATCATCCCTGCCGAAGATGCCTAACCTGCATCTAATAATGTAAGAAAACATCAAATACACACGCCTGTAATCCCAGAGACTCAGGACGCTGAGGCAGGAGGATAGCCAAGTTCAAAGTCAAATGAGGCCCTAAACAGTTTAGCAAGATCACGTCTCAAAATAAATAAATAAAGAGGACTGGAGATGTGGCTCCGTGGTTAAGCGCCTCTGGGTTAAATCCCTGGTCTAAAGAAAAAGAAAAAAGGGGCTGGAGCAGTGGCTCAGCAGTTTCAGCGCTTGCCTGACAAGCACAAGGACCCAGGTTCAAACCCCAGCACCACATACTCAACTAAGTGTTAGAGCAACGAAGGCCATGTGAAGACTCAATGAAGTTGTTTCTCTCTTTCTCTCTCTCACTTTAAGAAAAAAAAGAAAAAAGAACCATTGATACACTGCTCTAAAACAAGATAGCTGAAAAACACAGGACAACAAAATATGTAAGAAGAGTCCAGACTGTATCTTCTCCTTAGAAAGAGCACTACTGGGGCAACGGTAAAAATCTGAATGGAATCTTCAGGATTAAAAAGCAGTGAAGTACAAATGTTAACTTGCTGACTTCCATGGTTGTGTTGCAGTTACTGAAGATAATGACCTTACCTGTAGGAAACATGCTCTATGCCATTCAATACAACAGAGACTTCATGTCAACAACTTTCAAATGGTTTTAGGAAATAAAAGTTATTTATACTACACCTGTAAGTTTTCTGAGTTATTTTCAATACAATAGTAAGACCCCAAATTAAAGCCCAACCCCTATGCAGGCTGGCAAGTATCTAAGCTGCAGAGATACCAGAGGAATATTCTCTGGGGATAAGTTGAATATAGAGCCTCTGCACTGACAGATATCAAGCACAAGAGAAAACAGCTCTATAGCATCTGACTAAAAATGAACACAAGTTAAACGGCACGGTGGCTCCAATACCCATGCCCCCATTCTCCTTGCAAAACTTCAGCAACAGAAATATACATTCCCTCTCCTTGAAACAGGGGATTAAAATTTCAGTGTGAGACACTAACGTCCTGCAGTAAATCCATAGGGATACTCATATTCCTGGATCCCTTACTCAGCCTACCAAGCCTTCAGTGAACAAGCTTCACCCTCACAAAGAGCGGCTGCCGGCTTTATCATGCCTTATTCCTACACTATCCCAAACGTGGTCAAATATTTCAGGACAGGTGCTAGTATCAAAGACAGAAACCAGGGGCCAGGCACAGCAGTTACTTCTCAGCTACTCAGGAAGCTGACGCACAAGACCACTGGAGCCCAGGAGTTCCAGGCCAAATGCACAACATAGTAAGACCTTGTTTCAGAAAACCAAAAACAAACAAAAGACAGAAACCAAGACAAGCAGAATAACCAGAATCAATGCCATGAAGGAAAACAAAGAAGCAAAATGTATACATCCACAAAGGAATAACAAAATACCAGTGAAGAGAAAAAAGAAAACCAATAAGACAACAAAAGCAAGAGATACTTTGATCAAAAATAAAAATTGAAAAATATTTCCCCAGGAAAAAAAAAAACAGAAGATAGACAAAATAACAAAAGTATATGTCACTCAAAAAGACAAAAGAGGCGCTGGAATGGTGGCTCAGTGGTTACAGTGCTTGCCTGGCGAAACTGAGGATGCAGGTTTGAACCCCAGCACCAGGTACACAACAAAAGCCACATGAAGGGGCTGGAGCGGTGGCTCGGTGGTTCCGGCGCTTGCCTGGCATGCGCAGGTACGCGATTCAAACCCCAGCACCCATGTGCACAACTAGGTGTCAGAGCAATGAAAGTCATGTGAAAAACTCAATAAAAATTGATTCATTCTCTCTCTCTCTCTGTCCTTCTCTCTTTAAAAAAAAAAAAAAAGCCACATGAAAAACTAAATAATTGATTCTCTCCCCCTCCATCCCGCCTCCCTCTCTCTTTTAAAAAAAATAATGACCAAAAAAGAGAAGAAACTATCAAGGAAATTACACAAGAAATTTTCCTAGGACTAAAAGATATGTTCCTCCAAAGCGAAAGGATAGGTTCAATTAAAAAAGGAAAAATAAAAAACAGATTTTTAAAAGTTCCAGAAAGGCGGGGGAAAAAAAGAAGAGAGTCACATAAAAAGAACTCAAAACTTCTAACAAATTCATGGTTCCAAGCCATATTTATTGACTGATGACATCATATTCAGATATTTTGTGGTTCTGAAATCAAATTTAACATACTACCTATAATGTGTTCCACCCACTCATGCTCTCCCTAAAAAATTTTAATTTCATCAAGCCTCTAGATCTTACCACCAATCAACAGCAAATATAAGGGAAGGGATCAAATCAGTGACAATATGACAAGTCATTCAAAAACATCCAGGCCATAGGAAACAAGACAGACAATGCAATTTCTGTCTGCAAGAAAAAAAAAAAGATCAACTAATAGATTAAAAGAAAGAATAAGAGATGTGCCAACCAATGATAATTCAAGGGCCTTACTTATACTGATCTGAATAAACTTTTTATTAAGAGAGAGAAGGACAGTGAGAGAGAGAGAGAGAATCAATTTTTTTTTAAATTTTTCATGTGGCTTTTGTTGCTCCCACACTTCACTGGTATGTGGTGCTGGGGTTTAAACCCACATCCTCACCCATGCCAGGCAAGTGCCACAACCGCTGAGCCACCACCACTCTAGCCTCTGAATAAATGATTCTTAAAATATAATTATGATATCATTAAAACAATTCTTTATTTTTTTCTTTTAAGAGAGGGACAGTGAGAGAAAGAGGGAGAAAGAATCAATTGTATTTAGTTTTTCATGGGGCCTTTGTTGTTCCAATACTCAGTTATGTACATGGTGCTGGGGTTCAAACCCACGTCCTCGAGCATGCCAGGCAAGCGCCGTAACCACTCCAGCCCCTTAAAGCAATTCTTACTGGATGCTTAAAGAATAACCATTGGACGGAGTGGTGGCTTGGCAGTTGCAGCGCTTGCTCAGCACAGGCGAGTACGCAAGTTCAAGCCCCAGCACCACGTACACAGCGAAGACTTGGGGCAACAAAAGCCACATGAAAAACTGAATGGGGGTTGTTTCCCTCTTTCTCTCGCTATCCCTCTTATTTAAGGGAAAGAAGAAGAAGAAAAATAACTTAATCTTTTAGAGGTGTGACACATGCTTGTTTCGGTTTTCTTATTTTTGAGACGGTCTTGCTATGTTGCACAGTCTGCTTTCAAACTGCTGTGTCTGAGTGACCCTCTCACTTTGGTCTCCTGAGTAACTCCTAGTACAGGCACATGCCAAACCACACCTGGCTCTATGATAATCTTACAAAGGTCCTAGGATTACAGTTTAGAGTCCTACCTTTTGAAGATACATACTAACATGTACCAAAGTGAAATTACATGTCCAGGGTTTTTTTCTTAATTCAAAGAAAAGAGGAGTTAGGAATACCGATTTTTTTTTTAAGAGAGGTCTCAAGTCGATTAATGTTGAAGCTGGGTGATGGGTATATGGGACTTCATTATACTCTAAGTTTTCCATCATTTTTGTTTTAATGGAATGAAGAATGCAAATTTTATCTGCTACATGAAGTTAAAAGATCATCATGTAATAGAGTTCTCAGCAAAAATTATATTCAAGCTGCAATTTTGTACCCAGTCAAAACTTTTAATCATGAACAAAAGCAGATTAAAGATATTTTCAGACAATGTCTCAAAAAATGAGCCTCCCTAATGTACCCTTTCTCAGGGAGTACTGAAATATGCACACCAGCAACCTGAAAGATACAACAAAAAAGATAAAGCCCAGAGAACCAAGACACAGGAGAGACATGCCAAAGGAATGCCATTAGGCCCAAAGAGCAGGAATTTCACAGAGGTTTTTTGTTGTTGTTGTTGTTTGTTTTTTGTTTTAAGAAAGAGAGAGACACTGAGAGAGAGAATCAATTTTATTTAGTTTTTCAAGTGGCTTTTGTTTCTCCAACACTTTGCTATGTACATGGTGCTGGTGTTTGAACTCATGTCCTCACACATGCCAGGCCAGTCATAACCGATGAGCCACCACCAATCCAGCCCCTGCAGAGGGGCTCTTAAAGAGGAGAAAAAACAAGTCCTTATCGAATATATCTATGCAGAAAACCTTATTAAAAGGCTATAAGGGTGGGCTGCAGCGGTGGCTCTGAGGTTACGGCATTTCCCCCACACGCGCAAGTACACTGGTTCAAACCCCAGTACCCACGTACACAACTAAGTGTCAGAGCAACCAAAGCCATGTGAAAAACTCAACAAAGATTAATTCTCTCTGTCCACCTTTCTGTCTCTCTCTCACTGTCTTCTCTCTTTAAAAAAAATAAATAGGGGCTGGAGCAGTGGCTCAGCAGTTACGGCACTTCCCTGGCATATGCAAGTACACGAGTTCAAACCCCAGCACCATGTACACAACAAAGTGTCAGAGCAATGAAAACCACATAAAAAACTAAATAAAACTGATTCTCTCTCTCTCTAAAAATAAATAAATAGATAGATAGATAGATAGATAGATAGGATATTGGGTCAGGTATGGTGGCACATGTCTATAATCCCAGCTACTTGGGAGGATAAGACCAGGAACAGCAAATTCAAGACCAGTCTGGGCAAATAAGCAAGACCTTATCTCAAAATTTAAAAAAAAAAAAAAAAAAAAAAAATTAAGGGCTGGGGATCAGCTCAGGGCTAAAGTGCCCCTGGGTTCAATCCCAGTACAAACTAAACAAACAAATTAAAAAGCAATTAGAAATATGAGAAAACTAAAAATAAAGCAAGTGGAAATACAACACAATTCCTAATTCGAGGAAAAATAAAATTATGCAAGGAAAAAATGGTGTCATAGTATACAAGTTGGCTTTTGGTAAACCAGACCTACATAGTCATAACTAAACACTGGCTATTGACTTAATAAGAAATTAAGTGACTACAATGGATAGACGAAAGAAGAAAATTGTGAGTAAAGTGATTTAAAGTTAAATATTCATCTACCTTAATACAAAGCTAACAGATAGCATCCTAAATTTTAAGTCAAATACAGAACTAGGATCAGGGTTACCCCTTTATCCTTTAGGTTATTGGAAGCTAATTGTACTCCAAACCCATCAGCACATCACTCCCATAGGAGACACAGTTCCAGAATAGGTCTAAATGGGTTGATGCAATCCAATTCCACTCCTGGTAAGTGAAATGTTTCAGAAATAGGCATTAAACACGTAAGATAAATTTTCCAAAGAGTTTCTAGGCAAAGTTCTCTTATTATCTACCTACAAAGGAGAAATTTTTGCCTTCTTTCTATAGACATTATTGTATTTGAATACAACGCCCCCAAACTGTTGCACTCACCATTAATCTGAGCATGAAGCCTGCCAATGACTACACAGGGAGATGGGAAAATCTGGGGACCTATAGGTATTATTGTGTCACTAAACCAATTAGCTCTTGAGACCATCCCACCTCTGCAACTTCCAACTGTAAAGTTAAATTCCCCTAACTGAAAACAATTTGGGTCAGAGTTTCTGTATTTCCATCCAAGTGCATCCTGATTTGATAAGCATTATTATTTAGAAACAGGTAAATCAAAGAAATGAAAGTGATTACCTATGGGTAGAGCTCTGTCAACTGGTAAGAATGGCATACATGACCACAAACGTTTTAGGTACGATAAGATCTCATAAACACTTTCAGAACACCTTCTTTGATGCTGTCCACAAAGACCCTGATGTGAAAATGTTTGGGAAGCACGGTTTCATGAAGTAGGGCTGGGAACCTGAGAGGTGGGTTTGGAGGCAGCTATTTTTCATTTTAAGACTTTTACTAAGTAGTATGCAATATCGATTAGATGAATATTAAAAATAAAAAATTGTTCTTGAAATAATTATAGCAGTTAGCAAAAAGAGAATGAAGGTCTGATCTATAGAAAGGTTATTAATAATATAAAGAAAACTTATTTGAAAGCGATTTCCTAAACAACTCAAGACGACTTAGAGGGGGAATATATGGTGTGCATGTGTGAAAGTGTAACAACAAACCCCTTCAATATGTAAAACTATAATGAAAAATAAAATCTTAAAAAAAAAAAAAGACTTGGCAGTAGAGCAGATTTCAAAGGAATAGAAGAAGATGACTTGCAAGGTCTACATAGTTCTTTGAGAACTTACTCTACCCAGTCACACAGTACAGCACATAAAATGGTGTTCTGTTGTACACTGAATTGGCTAGATCACAGTAACTGCTATCCACCAAACTTTCTTCAAATTTTCAAGTAATTCAAACTGGGATGCTCAGAACACAGTATAAAATAAGAAACCCTTCAGTTACGTATTATAGGCTAAGCAAGACTCTAGTCCTAAACACAGTACACAAGACGCACACGGTCCCTGCTCTCATGAAATGAATCTAGTCTTTGCTAAAATACGCTCCACAGAAGCAATTCAGAATAAAAATGAGTGAAGGCTGGAAGGCATGATTTCAATCCTACTTTACATTTTAAGGAAAATTACCTCTACTCATCAGTATCAGTATAGATTAAATGAGAACACCTCACTTGGCTGAGGTACAAATATGGTTATAAAGTATCAGGAACAAGCTTAATAAAGATCGTTCTACCTAAATTAATGGGGGTGGGGGAAGATGTCCAATGATATATTAAGGTTAGTTGTGACTCTCCAAGAAGGTAATTATCTCCAAGCCTATTTCCTTGTTACCATCTAAAGGCCTGAGGGTCTGCAGAGTGCATTCCAGGGAGAGAAGGTAGGGACCTTCTCTCTACATATCCTGGTTCCACTCAACTAGGAATGATTTTTATTACTGTGTCTTCATACCTTCAGCCTCTTGGTTTTTTCAGTACTTGAGCATTCACCTAGAAGTTTGCAAGACATTGTTACAAGACATTATGCCCTGATCTCGCCTGCTAGAACCTGACCAACTTTAGAAACAAAAGGGCTGTATCTCATGCTGACTTCTCCTGTTTCTAGAAGACCATATAGTAACACTAAAAACACTTTCTCAAAGAAACAATGCATGCATTAACATCACTCTTTCAGTTAATCAGCAAATATATGAGGAGACATCTATGTGCCAGTACATAAGGTCCTGAAGATGCAGCACTGAACAAAACACACACTTGCTCTCCAGCAGGTTGATCTAAAGAAAACAGAAACAAGTAAAAAAAAAAACCCAACAGCTAAAACATTCAGACATAATAAGTATGAAGTGATGAGAAAGACAAGTTAGGGGTATTTCAAAACCTTACCTAGAAGGGAAAACGAGGAAGAGACAAAAGAGGAGTCAGGGAAGGTTTCCCTGAACATGACAACTGAAACCTACAGATGAACAGGAGTTAAAGGGCAAAGCCCCAAGTACGTCACATGTATTCACTCACTCTTGCCAATTATAAGCAGTTAGAAGATAAGATCCTTATTAGGCAGATGGGGAAACTGAGACTTGGAGTTGTTTACACACCTGGGGAAAGGCAGGGTTAGGATTAAAAGCCAGGCACAGAAATCAGAATCCACCGAATGTGCTCTTTTCCCCCACACAACAGTTTCTGACAGACTCTAAGGTTGCTCCCATGGCCCTGCCTTCTAGTATTCAGACCTTTGTGCAGACCTTTCCCCTTGAGTGTGGGCAGAATCTGTCATTTGCTTTTAACCTACAGAATACAGCAAAGGTAACAGAGCATCATTTCCACAGCTAAGACACAAGACTGAACACCTATACCGCAAGGTGACTCTTTCCTTTACTGGCTTTGAGAAACCAAGTAGCCATGTGAGAAAGGACCACATGGTAAAGAATTCAGGGCAGATACCTGCCAAATGGCAGCAAGAAACTGAGGCCCTCGGTCTGATAATACACAAGGAACAGAAAGGTACCAACCACCATGAGCTTGGAAGACATCTTTCCCCAATCAAATCTCAGATGAGACCACAGGCTTAGACAACATCTTCACAGCTTTCAAAGACCCTAAAGCAGAAGACTCATCTAAACTGTGCCCGGAGGCAGGAACAATGGCTCAGGAGTTGGAATGTTTGCCTGCCATGTGCAAAGACCCAGGTTCGAACCCCTACACCACATTCACACAACTGTTGAAGAAACAGGCCAAATGAAAAAATAAATAAAAATTGATTATTGTCTCAAAAAAAAAAAAAAAACTGTGCCCAGACAACTATGCCACAGAAACTGAGAGGTAATAAACACAAGCCTGTTTTAATCTGCTAACTATGTGGTGAAGGTGGTGTATAGTGAGAGAAAAATAGACTGCACAACACAGGTCTTCCACCACACCCTGCTGTTCTGCTGGAACGCTGCAGTCAACCACTCTTAACCACACACCACGCCCAACCTCAGACTGTAGGCATCATTATTCTTAAGAAAAACTCATATAATAAGATGAAAACATTAACCACAATCCAATCCTGCATTTTGTAATAGCCATTTTGGTTTTTTTGTTTTTTGGTTTTTTTTTTTTAGAGAGAATCAATTTTATTTAGTTTTTAATGTGGCCTTGGCTACTCCAACACTTTGTTGTGTATGTGGTGCTGGAGTTCGAACCGATGTTCTCGAGCATGCCAGGCAAGCGCGGTAACAGCTGAGCCACTGCTCCAGCCCTATACTAGCCATTTTAACACCTTTATTTCCTAATTCCATATCTCTGTACGTGTCTGTGTCTACTGAATTTCCTATGTATTCAGGTTCACTAGCCTTTTCTTCTATGATGTCTACTCTGCCATTAATGACTTGCAGTGTTCTAGTTTTCAACCATTCACATCTGGGCATTTTTTCATCCCTTCCATGTTTCTGCCTAACTTTCTGAATAACTTATTTAACGTCCCTGTCTGCTAATTTTAATTTCTATGTAAGTTCTAGATTTGTTTTAACTGATTTCCTGAGACACAATTAATTTCTTTCTTTACATATTTAATAATTTTTATTGGGATGCAGGACAGGTTACCTGGCAAACTGTTAGGATCTGTTATATTTCTTTAGAGTGCTGGACATTTACATGGCAACTGCATTATCTTCAGATTAGTTTATTCCTTTTGGGGCTTACTTTTAAGTTCTTTTCAGACAAACCTACGATAGCCCTTATTTTAGGACTAGTTCAGCCCCTCTGAGATCTCAATACACAGTGCATTTAATGAGATCTTTCCTCTTTGGCCAGAAGGTAACTCAAATAGTCCCCAGTCCTGTGTGCTCTGCTTACAGCTTCCCTGGAAAGTGTTCCTTTATGAAATCATACCCTATACCTGAGCTGACTGGTAGTCACACAAAGAAGAGGACCACTAAGTAGATGCATGGAACTATTTCTCTGCATAGCTCCCTCCTCTCCAGAACTCTGCTCCTCAAAATAGAACCCATGGCCCCCCAACTCAGTAAACCTGCACAGCTGTATCTGGAGTCCCCTTTTCTGCACTGAGGCCTGAAAATTGCCTCTATACAGAAAACTGGATAATCACAGGCCTCACCCCATTCATTTCCCATCTATCAGGATCACAGTACTATGTTACCTATTATTCAACATCTGAAAACAGTGTTTTGTCCAGTTTTCTAGATGTTTATGTTAGGAGCATAAATTCAGAATGCTACCGCCTCACAGTCATAACCCCTTGACACTAAATGTTTTATAAGGTGTAACTCCTAAGCACACACACACCATTACCTGTAACATCAACCGATCTTCATTTTTTTCATAGTATTTGTCACTTTCTGTAATTATGAGATTTGCTTTCTTGTTTATTCTACATCTTACAGTAGAACACAAGCTCTGTCAGTACAGGGATCTTAGTCTATCTCATCACTTTTATATCCCTACCTAGAACATATCCTGGCCTAGAATCGACACTTAAATCCAGCAAATTAATTAAATCAATAAGCAAACTGTTTCATAAGTTTTTCACTTAATATATGCTTGGAAGTATTCTCATTAGTAAGTTCTAATCTACATGCAGGTGAGCCTCACCCTGCAGAGGCTTTAGAATTGAACATTACCTTAGTGAGCACCATGTAAGAAAAGGCTCTCGTTGCACAGCAAAAGAAACTAGCTCTGATTCTGTTTAGCCTGAAAAGGAAGTTATCAGAATGTGTGAGGCAAATCACAGAAAACCCCAACAGGGAACGGTGAACAGTCTAGAAGGTTACACAGTCAAAAACACCCATAACTCAAATCACAGATTTGGTCCAGTGAAGACAAACTGATATTCAGTCACTCCAACTTGTACTAATATCAGTAGCATCAACAACTCAACATTGGGGGCTAGGGGGGCTGGAGCTGTGGCTCAACAGTTCCAGCACTTGCCTGGCATGCGCAAGAACGTGGGTTCAAACCCCAGCACCACATACACAACGAAGTATTGGAACAACGAAGGCTAGATGAAAAACTAAATTTAAAAAAAAAATTGATTCTTTTTCTTTCTCTCTCAATGTCCCTCTCTCTTTAAAAAAAAAAAGAACTAAATGTTGGGGATGGAGTGGTGGCTCATAGGTTGGAGCACTTGCGTGGCACATGAGGACCCAAGTTTGAACCCCAGCACCACATATACAATGAACTATCAGAGCAACAAAAGCCACATGAAAACATAAATAACTGATCCTCTCTCTTTCTCTCTTTAAAAAAAAAATTAAATGTTGCAACTGGAATCTCTGTCAATGCCACCTCTTGGGAAAAAACATGTAGCTGCTTCCCTGCTGATGCTGCAGCAAATCATTGGCTTCCGAGGTAGGTAGGCAAGGGTAGGAGAGATCACGTGATCCATCTTAACAGGAAGAGAAGCCAGCAACTGACTTTCATAATAGAAGATCTCCACCTCCTACCAAGACTCCTAAATTATTCTCCAAACACAGAAAGGTGTTATTTTTGCATTATCATCCAAAAGACCAACCATCAAGTAGCACAAGGCATCAATTTCAGCATGCCAAAATTATCTATTTCCTCAATCAATGGATTATAGAAGCTTAATGCTTCTCTTTCTTTTCTCTCTAAATGTTTAATTTGTGGGCAATTAATTGTTCTCTGAGCTTTTTATTATCTAGAGGCAGCATATACAACCTACTTTGATTAACATACAGCAAATCTACTTCCCTGAATCTTAGTTTTCTAACTTTTGAAACAGGAATAATACCAACTACCTTACCTTATAAGGCCACTGAGAATTATAAAATAACCAATAATGAACATGTTCAGTGGCTGGCCTACAGCAGGTAAAACTGGTTAACAGAAACTACTTTAGTATTACTAAATCCTGGCTTGTTTTTGAAGAGGAGAAACTCAGATTTACATGAACAACATCTTTTAAAAACTAAATCTGCTAGGCTGGTGGAGTGGCTCAGCGGTAGAGTACGTGCCTGGCATGCACAAGGACTCAAGTTCAAACCTCAGCACCACATACCCAACTGTCGGAAAAACAAAAACCAGATGAGAAAAATGAATAAAAATTTACTCTCTTTTAAAAAAAAAAAAAACCTGCCAACAAACTGAATATCCAAGTTTTAAATCTGCCTTGGTATTACAAATGTTATCCCCATTCTCCAAGTTGCCAGAGATAAATCAACAAGTAGCTTTAAGTTATCTAAAATGTTGCCATCAAAACTAAGCTTAAGGGGTTGGGAATTTAGCTCAGTGGCTCAGCCCTGGGGGGGGGGGGGGACTAAGCTTAAAAATGGGTAAATTAATTAATAAATAAACCATTTACCCATGCGCCACAAGCCACACACCCTTTAAATTTCTCACCAGCAAACTCCTGACTAACTGAAAGTGTATGGACAACAGGGACTGATATCCATCTGACTGGCTGCTATGTCTTAAAAGCCTAGTAAGGGGACCAGGCACAAAGGGGAGACCTTCAACAAATTACCTGAATATTTGCTCTTTTCCAAATACAGACCATACTATAGTATTTCCAAATATTACAGAAACTAGTCACTGAGAAAATTATGAAACTATGTGGAAACAAATCCCTTATAAGCTTTAAGAAGGCTCATTCACCCGACAAGATCAATAGCTTCAATAATTTTCTAACAGCAACAAGATCCATTCTTTTGAAAACTGTCCGTACAACAAATTCCCTTATTCTTCTTCTGCCATCCAAACTTGGAAGTAAAAGCAAAAAACATCCAAACTACTTTTTAAATTGTGCCACTTTTTAAATAAACTCAAAGCTAGAGCGTTTCTGTTTTGTTTTTTGGGTACCAGGGAGTAAACACAGTGGCACTTAAATAGTAAGCCATACCCCCAGCCCTTTTTATTTTTTATTTTGAGATAGGATCTTGCTAAGTTGCTAAGGCTGGCTCTGAACTCTGGTTCCTCCTGCCTCAGCCTCCAGGTTGCTGGGATTACAGGCCTGCACCACTGTCTAGAGAGAGAGAGGCAAAAATAACCAATTTTATTTATTTTTTCATGTGGCCTTTGTTTCTCGGACACTTAATTGTATGTTTGTGATGCTTGGGTTTGAACTTGGGTCCTTGCACATGCCATACTGACCCACCACTCCAGCCCTGCTAGAGCTTATTTTATGTACTTGAGAGCTACTGCAAATGCTGGATCTACATTCCAATTCTAATTGTTAAAGGACCTTTGCTGTGTTGGCAAGGAACCATGAAGAGTACAATATCCAAGCCAATTCCTCTCCACAATTTAAAACTGTTCCAAATGACTACTAAGGACTTGTATTGATTTCAATAAACTATTAAAATTATGTACTCCTTTAATACAGAAGGCACAATCTTTGCACTCACATTCTCAATAGCCAGTTCCAAATATATTCAGGCACTCACGTACACTAATCCACAAGTAATTTCCTCTCACCTAAACCACAGCTTTCTAATCCTGTCTTTACAGTCTCTCCTTCTCCTTTTTCCTCAAGGCTCCCATATTCCCTATTCAGCTCTTACTCCAAATGCAGCCGTCCCTCTGCTGTAGTTCTTCAATCTGTGAGACCAATGATAAAGATCAAAACATGTAGTTCACTGATTCACCCAACAAATGATTATTTATTGCTTACTATGTCAAGCACCCTGACAACCCCCTAAGACTGCAAAAGGGAGCAAATCACCACGGCCTCCTAATGTCTCCTAATAAGCACTTTAAAAAATTACTAAAAAGCATTAGAAAGGAAGAGAACAATGAGACATAAGATTTTAAAAACAAAGAGCTGACTTCAGGATGGTGGACAGCCTATCCTAACAAAGATATCTGAGCTGAAGTAAAAGGTGGAGAAGCAGTTTAACTAAAAAGGTGATGATTCCAGACCAAGCAAGCAGTCTTCACAAAGTCAGGCAACCAGTCCTGTCATGTGACTCAGAGACCTGAAAGATGAGACTGCACAGGGGTAGATATCGTTCAGGTAAAGAGCTTTACAGCTCCTATGACTAGTTTGATCTTTATCCTAAAAGTCATTATCAATCACTATAAAGAGTCGGTTTTTGTTTTTACTTAAGAACAGAGAATTCATGCTCATCTAATTACTCATATCCTTTTTCCTTTTTTGTACATCCGATCTTTCCCTATATGCCCACATCCTTCACATGTCTATTTCTTTGTCTTATTCAGCAAGCAAACTAACTGCTACGAATTCTGAAACTCCTGCCTTCAATTTCTTCCCTCTGCACTGCTGACTCTAATACTGCTGAGTAACTGGTTAGGCCTTCAGGCCAACCCTAGGTAAATTTACCTAGATTTACTGATGCTGTGAATTGAACTACAGAACTATTATAAAGAAATGCAAAAAAAAAAATGGATTATAAAATACTCCATGAGATTCTATTAGTTTTCTCAAAAATGCTGTTTTGAAAAACTTTTACAAAACAATCTTTTATACTGCAGAAGTAATGTCTACCAATAATGAAAGTGTTTGATGTAAAGATAAAGTAAAAATCACCACTGTGATGACACTTGTTCTTTTCAAGGGAAAATAATCAAATCAGAACACACAATATTTTTCTAAAAAACTAGTTTTATTTATATCCAAATAAGCTTTTAAGTCAAATTCAACTGTCAAAAGTACTTTAAAAGACATTTTTTTACTTTCAAAAAGTAATATCAAAAATTATCCAATTTCATGGATTCTTTGTTCCCTTTAATGAGAATTTAATTATCTACTCTAGATTGGGTCCCCAAGCCTACAAAGGAGATATTAAATATTCCCCCAACAGAACACAACTCCCATGATCACACAGACAGTGGCAGCTTTCCTTTTAGCACTGATCCCCAAGCCAGTCAGTTCTATGTCTAGCACTAGTAGGTGTTCCACAACAGTTCTCTCACACCATAAGATACATAGTTTTTAGATATCAGTCTTCTGATTCAGATACAGGTAAAAAAATAAACAAAATATGATATTTTTCAGGAAAATATTAATATATTCAGAATAAATTATATTCTCATCTACTCTACATTTTCCAAACCACAAATTATGATACAACTCTTTCCTTTCCAAATTCACAGCTTTGCACATTGCCTCTCTCACTGCCCCATTTTTTAGCTCAGTCTTAATGGTGCTGCAAATTGTTTCCACCTGTTTCTAATAAAGGCCTGAACTACGATTAAAAAGGCTATATTTGGTTCTTTAACAGTTCCTTAAGTTCCTCAGTAGGAAATATTCTCAGCTATCCCTCTAAACCTATCATTCTACACCTAGGAGATTTTATTTTTCTTTTTTTTTTTGGGGGGGGGTACTAAGGATTTAATCCAGGGATACTTTACCATTGAGCCACATCCCCAGCCCTTTTTATTATTTATTTTGAGACAGGGTCTCACTAGGTTGTTTAGGGCCTAAGTTGCTGAGGCTGGCCTTGAACTTGCACTCTTCCTGCCTCAGCCTCCTGAGTCACAGTGTGCACCACTGCTCCTACCTAGGACTTTTTAACTAACCTGTCACCAATGCTTAATTCTCTACTTTTTTTATTTAAGATGACAATATTTCATTGTTGTCCAGGCTGGTCTCAGACAGGATCAAGCAATACTCCAGCCTCAGTCTCCCAAATAGCTGGCCTACATGCAACCAACTTATTTCCCTCCTTTTTACTTCCAGAAACTTGGCTACACAGCTGTCTGAATCCAGAGATATTCACTTTGTTCCACTGAATATTAAAGTATGATTAAGAATTTTTAAGGCATCTCCATTTGCCTTTTTACCTCTTCTACTTCCCTTATGCTTCTACATCTTCCAAACCCTCCTTCTTACAGTGTCACCTCTCCTCTTCTAACCCACTGATTTGTCATCAGGCCCCTGCAGATAACTTTCATTTTCATTTCCTACTTCCTGAGCACACAAACCTGCTCACATCCCCGCACATGTCTCTGTTTCTTTTCAAAGTTACCCTTCTAGTTCCCTACCACCACAGGTTGCCCACACTACCTCCCCAGGAGGCTGTCAAGTCCCCAGGTTCTACCATAAAGTCTCTTCAAGATCTAGTCTCAGGTATGGTGCGAGCGGTGGCTTGGCGGTTACAGCTCTTGCCGGGCATGCGCAAGTACATGAGTTCAAACCCCAGCACCACATACACAGCAAAGTGTTGGAACAACAAAGGCCATATGAAAAACTAAATAAAAATTGTTTCTTTCTCTTTCACTGTCCCTCTCTCTTTAAAAAAAAAAAAAAATCTAGTCTCAACTGCATCACAACCACACTCAAATAAATCCCCAGAACTCTTACCATCCTGTGCTCTGCCAGTTCTTCACGTGTCCACACCTGTGACTATCAGCAGCCATAGCCTTAAGAGCCTGTGTTCATTTTTCCTGTATGTACACATCTATCAGAGGTAATCAAATCTCACTTTTGTAGTCAGAAGCTACCACCATAATTCACTGGTAACAGGGGCTGAAGCAGTGGCTGAACGGTTACAGCGCTTGCCCAGCATATGCGAGTACGTGAGTTCAAACCCCAGCACCACATATGCAATGAAGTCTCAGAGCACTGAAGTTCACATAAAAAACTAATAAATAAAATTGATTCTTTCTCTCTCATTGTCCCTCTTTAAAAAAAAAAAAAATAGTAATTCCCTGATACAGAAGGTGTAACAATTGATTCAACTGAAACAGGAACTGAAGTCCCCTTTCCTGTAGGTATTTACAATTTATCAAGACATCAGTTTTTCATTCAACAGAATAAAGAAAACCAGAAAATATTTTAAATATATATTTAACAAAGCATGAATAGCTTGTAAAACAAACAAAAAGCTGCTGGGCACAGTGGCACATGCCTGTAATCCCAGCAGCTCAGGAGGCTGAGGCAGGAGGATTACAAGTTCAAGAGCAGCCTCAGCAACTTAGCAAGACCCTGTGTCAAAATAAAAATAAAAAAGGGCTAGGGATATGGCTCAGTGTTTAAGCACCTCTGGGTTCAATCCCTGGTACCTGGTACCAAAACAAAAATTAAAATTAAAATTAAAGGCTTAATAAAATGCTGAAAAATGGGATACTTCCTCTAATACAATAGTTAAGCCCAGTAGGTTCTTAGTGCCATCACTAACTCCATGATAGGAAACATCATAATGCAGGCTAATGTTACCGTCTTGGCCACCAAGGAAGCCTCACATGAATGTTTCCATGACTATTCCACAAGTTGACCACTCTCAATCACATCCTTTTTTTACTTCAGGAAAAGTCACGTGCCCTACTCTTCCCTCCCACTCCAAAAAAAGCTCTTAGTGCAGGTGCTAATCTCTGATATTTATTGATAAAAACTATTAAACTGATAAGAGGTAAAGAATATTCCTCTGAAAATATTTAAAGAATTCAGATCCTAATTTAATGATTTAATTTAATGGAATGATTCCAACAGTGAAAACTGCAAACAACCAGATAAAAAGGAAAGTAATAATTTGGAGACAAGTCCTGCCTTTGTTCCTTCTAATCATGCCCAGTACCTACCTATCCATCTACCTTGTAATAATGCCCACCATAGTGCTAACACTAACAACACCTTATTTAGAACCTTCAATTTCTCTCCTTTAAATATTCATCTGACTGACTCAAGCTATTTTTCTATAGGTCTAAAAAAAAAAAAACAATTAAGTGAGTCAACCATTCACTAGAAATGACACCAAAAAAAGCAACATATTTTAGAATAACAGCTATCTTTGCAAGACCCCAAATGCACCCCATATGCCTTGTGCTATATCCCTTCTTTAGAAAAGAACACAAAAAAAGGAATCAGGGCAACTAAAGCTAGACCCAGGCCTACTTATTCTGAGACACTGGCTAGTCACTTAGTTTCTTTGCATGCATTTCCTTCTAATAAGATGACAGAAACAAAGGACATCAGTGTTTCTCAAAACGTTTCTCTGCATCAGGACTACCAGGGGTCCTTACGAAGAGAGCATATTCCAAAACAATATCCCAAACCTACAGTCAAAAAAAGCATCTGAGCAAGTTTTCCAGAAGACTTCTGAGAATCATTCATTTTCCCAAGTGCCTACTAGATCTAACAATACCGTTCAAAAGAATCTTAGATCTTCCTCTTTTTTTTAAACCCACAAGTAAAGAGAAAGATTCTAGATAACGAATGTATTTTCCAACATCAATGCTTTCATTCTTCTTGCAACACTGAGTAATTCCAACATTTAGTGATATCCTGACAAGATCCAAGTGTTATTCTGGTATTATCCACTGCTAAGAATACATATATACTATGGTCCAGTAGCCTATTAAGTCTAAATCCAAAAACTTAAGATTCCAAATACTATTTACCTGACAATCACAGCTATCAAGAATTATGTTCTATCAGAAAATAAAGTATCAGCAAGACAATATGCTGTTAGGCCCAAAATCTACAGTAACTGAAAGTACAGATATATTTTTCCAATCTAACTACAGAGGTATATGTTGCACATCTGATGATTTGTTCAAATCTGAATACTACAGTCCAAAAGATTAGTGACCAAATACAGAAAATAAAATGTACCACTTAATGCAGTAAGTCTCTTTATTTCTCAAAGTTTCTTCCAAAATAGCTGGAAGTATGACAACCAATGCTTACTTTTCCATTATTCTACCCTTCTTCAGTAGAAAAGGATTTTCTTCTATCAGTCACCCTACTAAAGACCACATATCCCAGAATCCTTTGCAGTTAAATATGGCCATATGACTTAAGATCCAACTATTAGTGCATGAACAAAAGTCATGTACGTAACTTCCAGCTCTGCTTTAAAGGGAAGAGATGAGCCTTCCCCACATGCTATTCCTGGACTGTGGATGTGTAAGGAACTGCCCTACACTATAAAGAAAAAGGTAAACTCCTTAAACACAGGAAAGCAACGAGAAATGGAACTATGGTTCCCCATACCACACAGTCATAAAATCCCAATGCACCTTACATGACTTAGATTAATTATACTGTTTTTATAGAGGTAAAGTGAATTTCTTAAGTTACTGTAGTTATTCAACCCAAATCTGCATTCTAAGACATATACAATGTTTAATTTGTAATAAATAGTAATAGCTATCTAGAAACTCAGTAAAGCTAAACCTCTAGTTAAAAATTTTTACTTTAACATTAAAGCTTCCTATTGGATAACTCCATTACCAAAATTATTGCTACTTATACCATCTCAAAATGCTGAGCAGGGGAGCTGGAGCAATGGCGCAGAGGTTACGGCGCTTGCCCAGCATGCGCAAGTACACGGGTTCAAACCCCAGCACCCACGTACACAGCTAAGTTTTTGAACAACGAAAGACATGTGAAAAACTCAGTAAAAATTGATTAACTGATTCTCTCACTGTCCTCTCTTTAAAAAAAACAAAACAAAAAACAAAACAAAACAAAAAAAAAAACAAAAAACCCAGGAGCTAAGGCATAAAGAAGTTGTTTTACCCAAGATTAAACAGCTAAGACGTGGTACTGAGGCAGGATTAGGATTTGGTACATAGGTTCCTCATTCCATGTACACATACATTTATCTGCACCTGATAAATGCCAGGCACTGGAGTTACAGCTGTGATCAAGAAACACTTATAGCGGAGCTGGAGCAATGGCTCAGCAGTTACAGCGCTTACCTGGCATGCACAAGGAGGTGGGTTCGAACCCCAGCACCACATACATAATACAGTGTTGGAGGCAAAGGCGGCCACATGAAAAACCAAATAAAACTGATTCTCTCTCACTGTCCTGCTTTAAAAAAAAGAAGAAAAAAGAAAGAAAAGAAAGGAACACTTATTGGGGGCTGGAGTGGTGGCTCAGCAGTTATGGAGCTTGCCTGGCATGTGCTAGGACCCAGGTTCAAACCCCAGCACCACATACACAACTAAGTGTGGGAGCAACAAAAGCCATATGAAAAAACTAGAATAAAACTGATTGTCACTCTCTTTAAAAAAAAAAAAAAAAAAAAAAAAAACTTATTGTTGTCCAAAAGGACCTTACAATCTAATGGAGAGGGAGAAATATCAAATGAATAATTGTATATGTGTACATACATCAATTACTTATCTATATGTGTATATAGATATATAGATATATATAAGGAATGTGAAAGAATAGCAGAAGATCCTGCTTAGAAACTAGGGCTTGGGGAAGGCCTTACGCTAAAATCATAAGCATGAGTATGAATGAAAACATGGAGGGGTAGGGAAAAGGAAAGAAAGAAAGGCATGAAGAAACTGATGCACATTATCACCATATTCACCAGAACCCTATAGTTCATTTTAATAGATGAGGAAATTAATGCTTGATGAAATAGCTGTGCCTAAAGTCTTACTGCCAGGGAGTGGCAGACCTGTTGAGACTGCATCTGTCTAACTCTGGAGTCTGCTCACCATCTTGCAGGCAGGCAGTCTCTCCATAGTATCACTCTTCTTCATCTGCTACCTGAAACTAAGTATATCAAGAAGATTTGGGATAGATGTCAAAGTTTGACCATCTTTTTACACAAACACATGTGCCAGGATGCAAGCCTTAACCATAAATGTCCATAAATATTTTAGAAATTAAACCAACGCTTCAAAATTTTATAAACAGAAAAATGAAGGGGTTATCTAATGAACAGGGATGTTATTTAATAGTTAATTTTGAAAGCCAGTTTTGTTCCATGTCAAACCAGCTCACCAGGACCCTCCCCCCAAAATCAACTTAAGCAATAATGATTATAGGGAGAAAAAATTCAAAATGATTCATCAAGAGTACAGAAACACTCACTGTATATTAGATATAAGCCTATGTCCCTCAAACTAAAAAAACAATTAAGTATAAAACTTGCCAAAATTTAGAGTAATACAAACTTTCAAAATCGCCTTCTAGAAAAAAGGAAACACAGCGCTGGTGAAAGAACCAATTGCAAGAAACCAAAATGGTTCTGTATCAACCAAAAGTACGTCTAGAAGGAACCACATCATTTTAGATGTTTAATGTAAGGTGTTATCTCCAGTACAGATTTTGAACCTGTTAAAGGACTCTGAAAGAAGGGTCTAACTTTCTAAAAAACATTTAGCTGGTCTGCATAATACAGTTTTTCCAAGTCATTCTGTCATATTTCAAAAAAAATGGAACTACAGCTGCCAATAGCCACTACATTAGAAAACAAAACTTGTCTTCAGTTACCTAATATGAACCTAATATTAATTAGTCACGTGAATTGTACATTTCACTTTCACACATTCAATGGTAAACTTTATAACTCCTGCTTAACAATATAGAGTTGACATGAGACAAGATGTCAAAACATTTCTTCATTTAGGACCAAGGGAGGTGCGATTTTAGGCAACTCAAAAATAATTTGAGGATTTTTTTTCCAAGCAATCAAACACAAAATCTAAGTCCCCAAAATTTTTAATCCAGAATTGTACAAGCATTACCAAAAGTTCTCTAGCCATTCAAAAGCATCCAGTGGCCAAGATAACGAACGTATGGTCAGAAGACTTTCTGAAGACCTAATCACTCAATTCACTTTGAAAGGGCAAACTGTGATGTTGAATTTCCTGATAATAATATCAAGTAATATCTATATATTTACATTAAAAACAGATGAATAGTAATACCACCAAAACACTCAACAGAAAGTAAAAATTCTCACTCATGGTTTAAATTACTGCTTATGGGGGAACATCACAGAATTATAACACTAATAAAATTTTGGGAACGAAGAGTCATACTCTTGATAAAGACTTTTGCTGGGTTTGGATGGTTAAATTTATTCTTGAGGCAGGGGACAAAAGAGAAATTGCTTGGAACACGTGTGGGTTATATGAAAGCTCTTTGCAATAAGAGGAAAACTAATGACAAACTGACATACACACCTAATCACAAATGCCAAGAAAGTCACAAATTGGTCTCCATATTCTTCTAGCCCATAATCAGTTGCTTCTATCCAAATTTCCTTCCAATAACTACATACCTACTGACCATAAAAATGTACACAAAAACACCTCTGGGCAGTGTAAATTTCTAAACTTTTTTAAGTTTTCAAGTAATACTCAAGACTAAGTAAATGCAAATTAACATTTTGTTTGTACAGTTATGAAACAAAATGCATGTCAAAGTTAATGGTACATCATATTTGTAACAAATTATCTTGAATTTTGCTTTTGCAGATAAGTATTCATAGCACTTTTATAAAATCCTAACACTTCTCTAAATATGTTGTTTCGCTTACCATTCTCCACCCCATACCTCTAGATCATAAACACAAAAATTCTCCATAAGTAGAACTAAGTAACAGACCTCAAACAATATAAAGGGGGGAAAAAACCCTAACTCAGGGTTGTTTCTACTGTCCACATTCCCCAACAAGACACTACACCAAAACAGAAATTTTCATTTGATTGAATGTCATCGCCTCTAAAAAAGCGGACTAACTTTTGAATTCTTCCTAACAGGTCCCACCAAAATGTCTTTAAAATGCTTACCAACTAATTTCATAACTTAGGACTGGGGATGTAGCTCCATGGCAGATCCTGGGTTCAATCCCCAGAAGCACAAAAACAAATAATAATAATAATCTTATACCTAAATTTCAAAGAATAAAGACCTCACTAGATCCTTCAGTCCACTCCTGACCCCTAACAATAACTATCATTCATTGAAATATATTCCTTCAAATGTGAAATCTCTCTAAAAACCTACCAGGCATAAAAGGAGTGAGCCTTCACCTTATAGGATCAGAGGTGATGTTTCTTCCTAGGGTAATTTCCTAGCTACGGCTCTCTGAGGTAAACACATGTTCTTTATATTCAGTTTTAGGAGACAACTTGGTATAGACACTAACAGGAGTCCTTAACTTTCTGACAAGGTTTGAAGTCTAAACAAATCTGGACAGCTACCATAAACACCACTGCCATGCCAAAGCAAATCCTCCAAAAGTGGGGTAAAGTATACGTATGTGCTTTAAAAATCTTAACTGTAAGAAAACTTTTTTTGTAACCAGTGCATGTTTGAAACCTTAGCAGGAAATTTTAGTTGCAGTCTAACATTCAGTCTTTCTGAAAATTATATTCTGTTAAAGAGTAATGAACCCAACTACTATGTATGACTATAAAGCTCTAATTAAAAAGAGTCCAAATAACACGTAAGAAATTTAAGAAAACAAAAGCTAAAAGTTGAATTATTAAAACACCCCAAAATCATTTGTTCATTCTTGACATTCTGAACATGTAAAATATAAAGGACCACAGGGGGAATCAAAGTATTCAAAGAAAAATAAAATACTAAAAAGAAATTCACAGGAAACTTTCTTACCATACTCAAAGGAGTAAAATTATAATTAAGTGTGAAGAACAAAATGCATCAAGTATTTTTTGTTTTCCCCACTCAGAAATTGACTACATAAAATTTTTTTCTCCAGGGTGGGGGGGCTGGAGGAATCTGACAAATTTCATTGAGACACCTCACTGCAACCTTTCCACTTTTGCAAACCAAAGTTAACTTCAGGCTAAAAACTATACATGGAAACAATGTCTAGGTTAGAACCCTGAGTCATCACACACAAACCGTTCCAAAATTTGCCAGTATTTATAATGAGTTATAACACCGCGATCAGGAACCCTGGCTGACTACAGACTCTTCAGATCCTAGAGTCCCTGCTATGTGACCTTGGATGAGTCACTGCCCCTCTCTAAGCTCAGTCTGTAAAATGGGTAACTTCCTACTGGCAGGCTAAGCGGTTACCACGTTTGCCTGAGAAGAGTGCCTACCGCTAATCTTTAAAAGTGAGAGTGAAAGCAGTGTTATAGGTCTTTTCTGGCAATCTGGACAGAATACATGAACCAAATGGTGTTGGCATTCAAGTGCTGCATCTGGATTTCAGGGTTGGGCGAAAAGACACAGACAAGTCCTTTTGCCGTTTTTAACTGTTTCAGAATAAGGAGGGGCCTCGGTCTGGTGCTGCGAGGCTCAGCAGCTTCGGTGGCTCTGCACCGAGTGGGCTCGGGCCTATAAATAGACTCGGGAAGTTTTGTTGCAATGCACAGGAATCAATTCTAATCCTCCTCTCGCGGCCAGCAGCTCCCGGGCCACTAGGCAGGTCAGCGCTGCCCCTCGGCCGGCCGGGACGGCTCGCATCGCCCGCCCAACTTCGGAACACGCCGCGGACCCCGAGGGCCGCGGAGGCGGCGGCCGCCGACCTTCGCCGGCGCCCAGCGCGGCCCTGCGTCCTCGACCGCCGGCTGCCACCCCCATCTTCCTTAACCCGTGCATTGTCCTTGCGAAGAACCCCGGCGGTTCCCACACTGGTGGGGACCGAGAGGAGGGACGAGGGAGGAGCTGGGGGAAGAGGATGAGGAGGAAGAGGAGGAGGAGGAGGAAGACAACCTCCTCCCCTCCGCTCGGGCGGCCAGTGAAGGTCTGGCGCTTTCTCCGGCCCCCAGGCCCGGGCTCCCGGGAGGCCGCGGCCCCCGCTCCCGCCCTCCGCAACTTTCCCTGCGCTCGCACCCGCCTCTCCTCCGGGACCCGGCCTGCGGGCTCCCTCCCCCGGCGGCCGGCCCCGGGCCGGCGGCGCCTCCTCCTAAAATGGCAGGTCCCTCCCTCCGCCCGGCCCGGCTCGGCGCGGGCCTGGCTGCAGGCCGCCGGGGGCCGACGCCGGGCCGGGCGGGGCCGCGGCCGGGCAGGACACTCACCGGGACGATGGCGGGGCGCTCGCGCCGCTCCCTCCGGTGAGTCTCAGCCGCGGGCTCCCGCGCCGCGCTCCGCCGCGGCCTCCGCAGCCAGCGCCGCCCCGGCCGCTCTCTCCGCCCCCGGCGCTCCCGGCTCCTGGCCGCGCCGCAGCCCGCTCCGTGTCTCTCCGGCTCGCGGCTCCAGCGGCGACCGGGACCGGGGAGGCGACAGCCCCTCCCCGGCAAATACCGCAGTCCCCGGGCCCCGAGTCCGGGCGGCGGGGCCGCGCGGCCCGGCCCGGCGCAGAGGGCGGCGGCGGCGAGGCCGGGCGCCGAGCGGCGGCCGCTGCCGGCGGCTTCTTCCCGAGGAGGATTTTGTAAATCTCACAAAATGGCGCGCGCTCCAAACCTGCGCAGCGAGAAGCGCCGGGGCCCGAGCGGCAGCGGCGGCGGCGGCGGCGGCTCCTCCGCCTGGAGAGCCCGAACCGCCCGCCCCCAAGTCCCCGCACAGACAGACAGACACTCGCGCACACACTCACACACGCGCGCACACTCGCCCTCGCACACGCTCACTCGCACACACTCGCACACTCACACCGGTCCCGCCCGCTCGCCGGCGGCGGCAGCGGCACCAACAGCAGCAGCAGGAACAGCAGCAGCAGAAGCGGCGGCGGCAGCGGCGGCGCCCGCACCCCCCGCTCGGGGTGTCCGCTCCCTCAGCCCGACCTGGGCCGCGATCAGCAGCAGCGACGGCAGCAGTCTCCCCGGATCCCCCCGCCGCGGTTGCCGCCGCCACCCCCGCCTCACTCCAATGGGGCTTTTTATTATTATTCGGGCGGGAAGCGAAAGGGTTTAAAAAAAAACCAACCAACAAAATGGCGACGGACCGACCCGGTCGCTATAGCAACTGTCAATCAAAACGCAAAACCCCGGCTGACGTGCTGACGTCCTCCTCCCGCCCCGCGGCCTCAAGCCGGCAGGCGGGGCCTGTTACTCGGGTAACGGCAGATTCCGTTCCCTCCTTTCCCTCGCCCCTCCGTCCCCAGCCAACCACCCAACCCCCTCAGGTCACGTGAAGGATAAATTCGGAGCTCGGGCCGGCTACGAGTGTCAGAGGAGGGCGCGTGATTCGCTCGGGGGAGGGCGGAGGAGGGGGACGGACGGCCGAGGGAGGGAAGGGGAACAGGACTAGGGGGGCGAGGCGGCGGCCGGCCTCTGCGCGAGCGCCCGCCGCCTCTCGGCCGCCCCGCCCCGCACCCGCGCCCGCGCTGACTGCGGCCCGGGGAGCGCGCGCGGCCTTCCGCGCCGCCGCCCCCGAGCTCCGCGCTTCCGCGTCGCGCGCCCGCAGCCCCGCCCGCGCCGGGGGGAGGGGCGCGCGGCCGCCGGGCGGGGGAGGGGCCGGGGCCGCGGGCGGGGACCCGGGAAGCCCACCCCGCGCGTCGGGCCGGGGGCGCTCACCGCAGTCCGGCGCGGCGCTCGCCTTGCTCCCGGGGGCCGCGCGGCCGCGGTCGTCCGCGCGTTTACACTGCTCTTGGACGGGCTCGCGTGCCCCCCTCGCCGGAAAAGGCCCGCGGAGGCCGCGGTGGGGGCGGGGAGGAGGCCGCCTCCGCGTTTCAGACATGTCAGGAATTCCGGACGCGGCGCCCGAATCCGGGGTGCCCCTGCGGCGGCCGCCGGCAGCACCTCACGCCCGCACCCTGCCCCGGGCTTCCGAAATCGTGGACGGAGCCATCATCAAAACTTTTTCAGGCTGTGCACGCTCGCCCGAGCTTTTCCATCTCCTGCAAGCCCCTCCCCACCGTTCTGGGCGCAGCAGCGCAATGCCCCTTAAATTAGTCCTCCGTGCTGTTGCTGTATCCTCGTCCTGCTCACTGTCGGTTTCTGCTTTCCCTACACCTGTGTTTCCAGAGGCTTAATTTGCCCAGTTGGCCTTCATAATCAAAATTCTTTAATATTCTGGCTTTGGTTTTTATTCAGTGTGTCCCTGCTGCCTGGCTGGGTGTGCTCTCCAGGCATTGAAACCCAAGTGTGCAGTGCTGGCTGCTTTGTAATTAGTAGAGAGCCACCAGCTAGAAATTGTATTTTGTACCAACTTAATAATGGCGTTTGACGAATAGCTGTATAAACAGTGCATCTACTCTTATGCCTAAAGTTAGTAATCTATGGATTTCTAAGTTTGACTTGGCCGTCTTGTCCATGACCAGTTGTTTTCCCTTAACCTTAAGCGGTTCACAGTTGCAACAGACAGAGTCTTATAAACTATTAGATGTTTAGAAGAACCAGAAATAAATAATGGCCTCTGTCCGATGTGATTACGATAGACACTTGCTTTAAGTGACTTTGCAACAAAATTTCCTCCCTACAGTTATTAGAACACTGGTATCCAAATGCAACCATTCAAATTAGCACAGGTGCTGAAAAAATAAGACTAAACCTAAAATAAGGTTAAAAAAAAAAAAAAAGCTTGTTTTCGACTTCGTTCTTCATGATTTCAAAAAGTTGTCACCCAAGGGGAAGGGTGGGATAAGGGAGGGTAATTGGGGGGGGCACTCCTGGGAGTAACTGCAATATCCAGAATATATACACATTTTATATTATTTTGTTAAAAACTTGTAAGGTTCAAAAATAAAAAATAAAAAAAAAAAGTTGTCACCTGGCAAAAGTACTTTCTGGCTGCTAACATTTTCAAAATTGCCCTGCTAATGTAATTAAAGTCCACACGTTCAACATAATTGTTTTGGAGGAAGAGGAAGTGGCCCAGAAGGTCCCTATTCAGAGGCAAGGTTGCTACCTGATTCCTCCCAAGCACCAACTTCCACCTATACAACCAACTCCTTCCTCCCTCCTCTGGTTTGTCCCCTTCCTGCTCCTGGCCTCAGTAGCCATGGCTTCACTCCTGTCTCTACACTTAAGCAGTTACAGCCTTTAACACTTTATTAACTCTGAGTCAAATTTTTATTTTCTAGTAATGAAACTTGATTAACACTCTGGGTAACCTGGGCAGAATAGGACACTGTCTCAAACTGTGTTCTTGTCTTCAAATCAACCCATGAGATCATCTTGAGATTATAGACAAAAGAAATAGATGACATCGCTGGTCCTCATGTCTCCAAAGCTCCACCTCTTTTCCCAGGCATGGGAACCTTACCCAGAATGGCTCAGGGAACTGTCCTGACCTGGTTGGAATGTGTTGTTAAACTGTTTTTATATAGTTTTCACCTAAAAAGTAACCTGTAAATTCGGGCCAGCACCCAACAAGCGAACACGTAGGCATTTTGGAACAGAGACCCGCTTAGCGGGTAAGTACTTGCTGTCATCTGAGATCTCATCAAATTCACTAAAGATGTAACTGTTCACAGAAGTTGACGTGGAAAAGCAAGACCACCGCAGATCATAGCCTTCTCCATCCTGCTCATTCTCTAGTGTCTGCTCCGCTCAGCAGCATTACACCCCATTAATTAAATGACATTCCCAAGGTCACACCACCAAGCAGTGGTAAGACAAAACTGAGGCCCTGTTACAAAGCCCATGCCCTTCTACCACACCATGATGATGGTAGATCGTCTGGAGATAGGGTCTTTTCAGAGGTAATCAAGGGAAAGTAAGGTCTCTAAGGCAGGCCCTAATTCAGAATTACTAGTGTCTTTGTAACAAAGAGAAATTTGAGACACATGTGCACAGAGAAAACCATGTGAAGACACAGGGAGAAAACACCGACCTACAAACCAGGGAACACCTGAGGCTACTAGATGCTGGCAAAGAGGAATGAAACAGGGCTGGAGCAGTGGCTTGGTGGTTACAGCACTTGTCTGGCATGTGTGAGGACTCAGGTTTGCACCCCAGCACCATGTGCACAACCACTAAGTGGGGGGAAACAAAAACCAGATGAAAAAAATAAGTAAAATTGATTCTCTCTTCAAAAAGAATTGTCCAAATTTCAATGGACTAACACGAAAATGTGTTCATAGCAGAATTGTTCAGTACCTGCCTGTTGTGTAGGAGGGCACTCATGTCTCCCTAAGGAAGTCTGTAAGGACATATGCTAATAAGAGGATCTTACCAAGGTGTTTTCTTGGTGACCTCTATGGGTAATCTTCACTGTTTACTTTGTGTGTGTGTTTGGACCTCAACTGTAGAGAATGAACGTCTTGGTTAACAGCACACTACCACTGTCAGCAACAAAAGCCACATGAAAAACTAAACAAGATTGATTTTCTCTCACATTCCCCATCACATTCCCCATCAACAGCCATAAGAGGACAATCTTGCTTACACCTTGATTTTGGACTTCTAACCTCCAGAATTCTGAGACTATATCTATTGTTTAAGACACGTCTAGTTTGGGTACTTTGTTAGGATGCCAAAGAAACAGATCCAAACCACAATGGTGGCTTCCTTTGGTTGGTCCCCATCCATTAGTAACCACTCTTGACCATGCACTGTGTTGAGCCCTTAAGCTCAGAGGTTGGAATCCCACTGGGAGTTACGAAACAAATATTCCAAGGACAAATTCTTGTACATAACTGCGCTCACACCAGGTGAGAAGGTGAGCAATTTAAGATTAATCCCTGTACAGTGGTAACACCTAAGTCTGACACTGCTGCTATTCTTATAGACTTCTGAGTAAAGGCCCTGAGTATGTTGCACTGTTCTAATTCTTAAAGTAATTATGTGTATATAACAGATTAAAAAGAAGCAAAATCAATTAAAATGAAAAAACCTCATAGAAACTGACAGTGGTAGTGTGCTGTGAACCAAGACGTTCATTCTCTACACCTGAGGTCCAAACACACACAAAATGTAATGTGTGAGCGGGAGAGCTGGCTCAGGGGTCATGGCGCTTGCCTGGCATGTGCGGGGACGTGAGTTTGAACCCCAGCACCACATACACAATGCAGTGTCGGAGCAATGAAAACCACACGAAAAACTAAATAAAATTGATTCTCTCTTTCTCGTTCGCTCTCACTGTCTCTCTTTCTCTTTAAAAAGAAAAAAAAAGTAATGTATAGACATTACAAACAATTTCACAATATGGAAAACAGTAAAGAGTGAAGATTACCCATAGAGGTCACCAGGAAAACACCTTGGTAAGATCCTCTTATTAGCATATGTCCTTCCAGACTTCCTTAGGGAGACATGAGTGCCCTCCTACACAACAGGCAGGTACTTACAATTCTGCTATGAACACATTTTCATGTTAGTCCATTGAAATTTGGACAATTCTTTATAAGGAGAGAGAGAGAATCGATTTTACTTATTTTTTTCATCTGGTTTTTGTTTTCCCGCACTTAGTTGCTGTGTACGTGGTGCTGGGGTATGAATGCAGATCCTCACAAGGCCAGGCAAGTGCTCTATTGCTGAGCCACTAGCCCAGCCTGAAATCTAGATAATTTTAACAACTTCTAGTATTCTATGAGTTGAAGGAGAGCTCATTTAATCAGTTCTCTATTTTCAAAGGAAGTATTCCTTTTTTGGTTGTTAGGACAATCCGCATAAATGTGCTCTGTAGATATTTTTACATACCTGTCCAGTTATCCGCTTTGAATAAAGTCCTGCAGCCTTAAAAATTATCTGTTTTGAATAAAGTCCTGCATCCTTAAAAAGTTTTTAATCCATGTTGCCAAAATATCCCTCAGAAGTGATTCCACCAATTTTCATTCCTGAAAGTAGAATGTGAGAATAACTTTTTCCTACATCCCACTGTACTCTTTTGTTTTAACTTGCATCTCTTTGACCATTTAATTTGTTTTTAGGGGATGGTGAGGATTGAGTCCAGGGCCTCTGGAATGTTGAGCACATTCTTAAAAATGTGCTTATTGGGGGTTGGAGCAGTGGCTCAGCAGTTATGGCGCAAGGACACAGGTTCGAACCCCAGCACCATGAACACAACCAAGTGTTGGAACAACAAAAGTCACATAAAAAAACTAAATAAAATTGATTCTCTCTCTCTCTCCGTGTGTGTGTCTCTCCCTCTTAAAAAAAAAAAAAAAAGAAAGAAAAAGAAAGAAATGTGTTTATTGGGTATTTGTGTCCTGCCTTCTATCTATCTGATGCTGACTTGGAAAGGAAGTAAAAAGTATCATCTTTTTATTGATTTTTTAAAAAAATTTTACTGTCAAAAAGAGAAAAAGGAGGAGGAGGAGGTCATTTGTATATCACACCTGTCAAACTTGTCTGTGGCTATGTCCATTCCGAGCCATCTCCAAAGTCAGTGTAGCCCAGACTCCTTCTGCTCTCAGCCTCCCTACCTCTTTTTTTTTTTTTCTTTTTTTAAAGAGAGAGGGGCAGTGAGAGAGAGAGACAGAGTTAATTTTATTAGGTTTTTCATGTGGCTTTCGTTGCTCTGAGACTCCGTCATGTGTGTGGTGCTGGGGTTCGAACTCGCGTACATGCACATGCCAGGCAAGTGCCGTAACCTCTGAGCCGCTGCTCCAGCCCCGCTATCTCTTAACCATGCTCCTGAACAAAGCACTCGGCCAAACATTCTCTCAGCATCGTAAGGTTGCTCACGAAGTCGTTTGATGCTAAGATGTGGTACAAGTGGTTCTATTAAAAAAAAGAAAAGAAAAGAAAAAACCGCAACATTCATTACTTTCCTAACACGTAAGATCATCGCCAATATTTCATGAATTATCATCAACATTTTCTTTTCCTGTGACATTAAGATAAAGCTTAAATAGAAAATATGCAATTGTTGAAGCGTGTTTCCCACGGTTTCAGAATATCTTGAAACAGCGTGTTGCAACACACTGGCAAGCCTTGAGAAGAAGCCCACCTTCGTACATCGCTTCGTACGTACAGAACGGCTTCCTGAAAATTCACATGTTGAGGAAAATGCCCTAATGAAACTGACAAACAACTAAATACATCAAATTAAAGATTAGGTGGAAGGCGGACTTCGACAAAAGCACTTCCGTCGGTGGCTCATTAGCTCGATGGTTCTTGAGAGTGTCGGCGTTTTGTCTCGGCTTTTTAATCTGAGAATGTAGTAGGCATCATTTAATATTCCCATAGTGAATTAATATGCACATTTGCTGCTGCTGTCTTCAACATTTTTCCTATTTTTGCTTCAATTCAATTAAAAATTTTATTTATGTGGCTATAGCAATGGTATTCCTCCATTATCTTTTATTTGTGTGTCTCTAAATTATAAGTGCTTTTAGGACAAGGATCCTGTATCGTCCTCTTTCTCCCACAAGGATCATATCTTGCATTTTATAAGGACTGTTTTGTGATATGTGTGTATGCGCTTGTGTGTGTGTGTGTGTGTGTGTTTGTGTGTGTGTTTGGTTTGGGTTGTTGTTGTTGTTTGGGGGATTTTGTTGGCGGTGGTGGTTTGTGGTTTTGTGTGTGTCCTGGACCCTGAACTCAGGGCCTCATGCATGCTACGCATATACTTTAGTGCTAAGATACACCCCAGCCCTATTTTGTACTTTTAAGTGAAAGATGAGCGCCTGCTATATATACATATATATTTTTTTTTTTCCTATTTCTGCCAACCTATGGAGGTTTTTCACAATCATAAAACTTTAGGGGAAACTGTCCAGTGATTTGTATAGAAGCAGGAAATGTTTTTCTCTAGTGCTGAATGGGATTGTCGTAGTCAACAAAGCCAGAGGACAGAACTTCCGCTGAAGAGCTACAGTAACCTTAGGGACCACCCTGTTGCTGGTGAGTTCTGTTGCAGTTCCATTATGGTTTGTTTCTCAAACCACAACGTCACTACACAATCTGAAGCTCATTTTTAATATCCAGTTTGAGAAACTATAGATTTGGTCATTCCCACTGGACAGAGGCCGAGCTAGGACCTCCGAGGGGCCTTCTATCTGAACGCACCATTAGCAACCTAAGGGCAGGGTCAAATGGCAAAATGTCTCTTCACGAAGGCAGCAAACACATCTGTCCGTTCCTATGTCTGACTTACTTCCAGACTTTCAAAAGCAAAAACCATTTATTAGATTCCCTTCTTAATATATAACATAAAGAGTTTGAAAGAGTAAGACAGAAGGAGCTACTAATTCTATTTCTCAGATAAAGACTGCTTATTTTTAAGGTTAAAAATATTCAGATACATGGTTCAAAATCCAAACAGAACACAGAAAAATAAAATAAGGAGTACAAGCCTCCTCCCAGGCTCATTGTCCTGCCCATTCGAGGACCTGCCACTGTTTTGGGAGTGACATTTATACTTTCTGGCACCCTGGTCCCTTTGTCATCCAACCCATCTGATCGCTTGACTTCCTCTGTGAGGATTCCTCGATGTACCTCTCAGAACACCACCGGCTCTTTCCTGTCTGCTGTTCTTCCCCGAAGAGCTCATTCCCTTGTTAAAGCACTTAGCTCCCTGTGTTTTAATTGTGGGTTTCCTTTTCCATCTGCCTGAAAGCAAGGAAGCCCTTCCAGACCAACAACTTCCCTCCCTTGGGTTTTGACCTTCAGTGCTCAGCCCAGTGGTTGACATACACCAGGCACCAAATAAATGCTTTTCTCCCTCATCTTCAAATCTGGTTTTTGTTTTTCTGAGACACTTAGCTGTGTTTGTGGTGCTGGAGCTCAAACCTGGGTCCTTGTGCGTGCCAGGCAAGTGCCCTACCGTGGAGCCACCTCTCCAAACGCTTTTTAAAGAATGGAGTCATAATACGAGCACCAGACAGCAAGAACTGGAGGCAGTAGGCAAGCAACCAAAACCAGGAAATAGTTAAAAACAAGCGCTTCACCCTGGGGTTGGCAGGGGTGGCCATCTGCTTCCTCTCCCTCCTGGTGAAGGCAGGCTTCCTGCAGATAGGGAGAGAACTGGGGTGGGGGGATGCAACGCTTAGGGCAGCAGCGGATGATGAGGTTTGTCTTTGGTGGCGGGGGTTGGAATAAATGCCCGGCTGTGTGTTTTGCAGCTGGACAGGTGGAGTGGAGGCTCAACGCCAGGGTTCTGTGCTGACAGAGCAGAAGGCCTATACAAGACAGAGGACCAGGGGCTGCTGGAGCCATGGCTCAGTGGTTGCAGTGCTTGCCTGGCATGTGCAAGGATGCAGGTTTGAACCCCAGCACCACGCACACATCAAAGTGTCTGAGCAACGAAAGCCACGTGAAAAACTAAATAAAATTGATTCTGTCTTTCTTTCTCTCTCTCTCTCTCTCCCTCACTGTCCCTCATTCTAAAAAAAAAAAAAAAAAAGAGGACCTTGTGGGGAGGTATACACATTCAAGGCTCTCTGACCGTGAAGGAAGAAGTTTCTGCTCTGAGCAAAAGGCCCGGAAACATCACAGAATCATTAATAGGTTGAAGCTAGAACAAGTTCCTTACCTGCAAAACCCTGATGGTGAGATCTCTGCTGGGATAGAATGGAATAGAATTTCCATGCAGGAAACTTTATCTGTGAACTGCATAATGACATTGTTCACATTGGTCATTGAAGACATTTTCATTTTCTTGCAGGTCATGAGTCTGGATTTTCTAGAAGCCATTTGCAACTTTGATAATAACAGCTGGGGGAAATTTGGTTGTAGAAATAGAGGAGGTGGAGAGCTAGTCTCAACCACCTAGTAGGAACTTGGGTAGTTTATTTAACTTTCTGAATCTATTTCCCTTTAGGGGACAGGGAGAGAGTGAGTAGTAAGGATTGAACCCAAGGGGGCTCTACCACTCAGTTACATTCTTAGTATAACTAAGAGAGAGTATAACTAAATTACTGAGGCTGGCCTCAAACTTACAATCCTCCTGCCTCAGCCTCCCAAGCTGCTCAGATTACAGGTGTGTACCACTGTGCCAGACTGCTTTTCTTAATTTTAAAAAGGGTTCTTTAGAACACTTTGTGAACTTCTAATTACATAAACATTCAGCCTTCAAATAAATAGTAGGAGGATTAAATTCAGATTTTTATAGCCTTTTCTAAGACCCCGTCTCCTTCCATAAACAAATAAATAGTCTGTCTTCCTCCACATTCTCAGAACAAACAGGTCCTTCTGCTGTGTTTCACACACTTCAGGCCTGTGATTTTCCACCCGTGGCTCAGCATCTTCAGGAACAGCTAACTCACTGCTTCCTAAAGATGTCCAGACCTCCTTTGGTTGCTCTTAACTGTAAAAAACTCATCTTACCATGAGTTCGTCTGCCCACACTTTCCACCTCTAAATCTTCCCCCTCAAGACTACACACACCAATCGTACTCCTCTTCCAAATGACAACCTTCAAATATTTGAAGAAAGCTGTGATTTTCATACCAGACTCTCCTTTCTCAGGCTAAGCATCTTTTATTTAAACACTTGCTCATCCAGTATATTCCCCAGGCCAGCCCTCCACCCGTTGTGTGGCTCCTGTCAAGGTCATCTGTAGTGAAACCTTGGAAATAACCTCAATGTCCAGTGATGGAAATTCAATTTAAAAATGCAACATCTGGACTTGCGCAAATAGAACACAGCAAAGAATGTTTTACAGCATGAGAAAAATGTTCACAGCCTGTTAGTTGACAAAAGGAAGTTACGATGTAGTTTGTATCACTTCAGGTTTATAACAAAAATTATAACATTTTTAATATATGAAGATAAAATGCTGTAGCGTTTATCTCTGGGAGGTACAATTACAGGTGATGTTTATCTTCTTTGGGCTTTTTCTTTCCAAAATTTCTATCATCAAATATTGGTAATCAGAAAAAATAAAGCCTGTGTCCCTACGGTTGATTTTACCTACTGCCCTAAAACCGTTAAGCGTTTGATTGTAAGATGGACCCCTTGCCACTTCTCATCTCAGAAATAAATACATGCACTTGTGAGACCCATGGTACCAGGAGCCTAAGAAATCTCTTTCCTTCCCAGAGGACTTGAAAGTGCTCTCTTGTGCTTCCTTCTTACTAAGCCTTCTCCCAACTGCTTTTTTTGACTGGTTTTCTATTCCGTGTTACAAAAGATAGAGCTCACCTCCAGCCTAGTCTGGCTGTTGATCAGAAGTCCCCACCAGTCGTTAGCAATGACAGAAGGATCACACGCACCTCTCTTGAAGGAGGCAAGGGTAGAAGGAACAACAGGTGGACATTTTGCTATATTCTTTAGCCAGTTAAGTCCCAAGATATATTTCTGTAGAATCCTTTTGCCATACCCATGACATCCCTATTTTAGAGTATTATCTGATCTCAGATATCAGAAGGAACAGCCGCAGTTTGCTGGGAAAGAGAAAATTAAGTATGATATGCCATCCACAATTTTTTTTTTTTAAAGAGAGAGGGACAGTGAGAGAGACAGAGAAAGAGAGAAACAATTTTATTTAGTTTTCACATGGCCTTAGTTGCTCCAACACTTAGTTGTGTACGTGGTGCTGAGGTTTGAACCCAGGTCCTCGTGCTTGCCAGGCAAGGGCCGAAACCACTGAGCCACCGCTCCAGCCCTGACATCCACAATTTTGTATTTTGAAGGGTTTCTTTCCAAGGAAGGATGTTGAGTCCACGAATGGACAAAGAAATGGATCCAAAAGCCAAAGGTCTGAGCTTGCCCAGCCAGAACTCATGTCCTCCTAAGCTGGCCCCTATGGAAGCTGCTCTCATGAGCACACCCACTGCTCTCTCCAGCCGAGAGCCTGTGCAGCCTTTCGGCCAATTGAGTTATAGGTTCCCTGCGGCAAAGTGCACGTAACTGTTCATTTACTCCCCGTGCCCTGGGCGAGTGACTGCACCAATACCGATATCTGTGCTGGGAGCCAAGGTGACCAAGATTGGCCCCCAGTCCTGCAGGGGTCTAAGGACAGAGGGAAGATCAAACAGAAGCAGATGGTGCCAAGACAAATCACAGGGCAGGAAAGAGCAGCTGAACCCTGTCTGCAGGAATCCCAGATCGATGGCCGGGATTTTTCTTTTTCATACTCTTTTGGACCCATCTGCCACCCCTGCACTGCAGGCCTGGAATGCCTGGTAGAGTACGAATGAGCGTTCAAAAGGAGATGTTGAACACACTGTTAGTTCGTGTGCTAGAACTGGATTTATGAAGACCTCTGCAATAAAATGACTTTAGAAGCCGCAGAGATTGATTAAGAAAGGTGTGAAGAGCAGAAAGAGAACCCAGGATAGTCCTGAGGAATGCCAGCATTTGCAGTTCCAAGGAAGAGGGTAGGGGACATGGCCAAGGACACTGAGAAGTGTTAGCAGAGGAGTGGGACCCAAAGTGGGAGGGTACATGGAGGCCCAAAGCATAGACAACTTTTTTTTTTTTGAGAGAGAGAGAGGGACAATGAGAGAGAATCAATTTTTATTTAATTTTTCATGTGGCTTGCATTGCTCCTACACTTCGTTGTGTTCGTGGTGCTGGGGCTTGAACCTGCGTCCTCACACATTCCAGGCAAGCGCTGTAACCTCTGAGCCACCACTGCTCCAGCCCCAGCACAGATAATTTTTTAAATTTAATTTTATTAAGAAATTTATTTGTTGAACAATCAAACATGCTTCTAATGAAACAATATAATATATATATAAATTCTGAAAATTAGATTTACCCCCAATTAGCCCCCACCAATTACCCACCCTTATCCCTCCTCCCCCTTCCCAGTACATCTCAACGAATGCCTTAGGTTGTGTGTCACTATACCTGTTCCCGATTTAAAACATGATACTAGACCTCCTTTCTCAATGGCCAGGGTCTAGCTCCAGCCTCCACAGATGAGTGAAGACATTCGACCCTTGGTTCTCTGGGTTATGCTGATTTCACTCAGCATGATTTCTTCCATAGCCATCCATTTACCTTCAAAAGCAGCAATATCATTGTTTCTAATTGCTGAGTAGAACTCCATGGTATGTATGTACCACAGTTTTTGGATCCATTCATGCAGTGAGGGGCAAGCACAGATAATTTTTGGAAAAAAAAAAAAAGCACGTCTTAAATATTTTAAGTGTGCAAGTTGAACAGAGTTGCTGAGTTCATGAAGAAGAGTGAGAGAGTCTGTGGTGTTTCCAAAACTGGGCCTCAGGGAGGCTTCACAACTCCTGATCCTCCTGACTACCTTGGGTCTTGGGCGTGAGCTCTCTGAGTCCCTAGGCTTTCTCTGTCCAATTAACCCTGCGAACAGCCTCCAGGTGCCTCCTGGAGAGATCATTTTATCACATTAACTCCCTGTTCAGAACTCATGTGCAATCCCATGCTAGAAGAGTCCAAACTCTTCAGCCTGACACTCAGTGCCCTCTGCCCTCTTCTCTTCCTGCCTTACCAGCCATCCCCACCTTCAAGCCACTGACTGACTTCAGCCAAAAGCTGCCTAGGAATTTCTCACCTCTGCTTCTTGTTCACATTGCAGTCTTTCCTGCCTGGAAGAACTCTGGCCCACTCGAAATTCTTCCCAGTTTTTTTTTTTTTTTTTTTAAGAAAGAAAGTGGGGCTAGAGTCACTGGCAGGTTTGGCGCTTGCGCAGCATACACAAGTACACGGGTTCAAACCCCAGCACCAGATACACAACTAAATGTCAGAGCAATGAAAGCCACATGGAAAACTAAATAAAATTGATTTCTCTTTCTCTCTCTCTACCTCTCACTGTCCCTCTCTCTTAAAAAAAAAAAAAGAAAAGAAAGAAAGAGGGACAGAGAGAGAAAGAGTGAATCAACTTTATTCAGCTTTTCCTGTGGCCTTTGTTGCTCCAACACTTTGCTGTGTATGTGGTGCTGGGGTTTCAACCTGCGTCCTCACACATGCCAGGCAAGCACATACCCCTAAGCCACTGCTCCAGCCCCTTACCACATTTTCTTTATCCATTCATCCATTGATGGACACCTAGGCTGGTTCCATAGTTTGGAGCTGTGGGGCTGTAAACATGGGACGTACATGATTTAAACATGCAAATACAACAGCATTTTCTAATACTTCTAATCTCAACGAGTCACTCTGTAGTCTAATCATACTTCCTCATATGAAGGAATCTGACATAGTCTGACCACAGAATCTGAATTTTGCCAGTTCTTCTATGACATCCCTTTGTGGAGAAGAAAAGAGCTTTTAAATTTTAAAATGTAGCAGTGGCTCAGCGGTTTCGGCACTTGCCTTGCATGCACAGGGATGCAGGTTTGAACCCCAGCACCACGTACTTTTTTCTCCCCATCTCACTGTCCCTCTGTCTTTAAAAAAATAAACAAATAAATTTAAGAATGTATAAAGTTTACTTCCTAACTGGCAATCTGAGATTTCTCATGTCCTGCCAAGGGAAGTGCCATTAGCTGTTTAGCTCCATCATTGAGTGTCAATCACTGAGCTCGTTGAACTTAAATATTTGTTTCAAATGTTTTAGTAATGAAGCAATCAATTTTTCAATCAACATTTACAAAATACCCTGTGCTTACACTGGCAAACTTTCATTAATAAATAGAAAAGCAGACTCTGTTGGTTCTGTCTGCTACAACAAAAATACTATAACCTGGACGACTGAAACCACAGAGACTGATTTCTTGCAGGTTTAAAAGCTAGAAACTCGGGGCTGGAGCGGTGGC